>CM039509.1:48507382-48560812 GCA_022432975.1 Begonia masoniana | reverse complement strand
TTATAGCAAAGAATCCTTTTTTTTTTTGTATTATTAATTGCTACGTGTTATCAAAAGGTTTTACTGGTCAAGTTGAGAATCATTGTACTAGGCTGAAAAGATTCTAGATACTTTAAATTAGGAATTTTAATTAGACATTTAATTAGGTTTATTTACTTTCATTTTTCTTGTCATTCCCTAAAACTTTAAATTACTTTCCTTTTTTTTTTATTCTTTCCTAAAATTTTAAAATTACTTTCCTTTTCTGTCCTTTCCTAATACTTAGGTTTATTTCACTAAGCTAATTTCCTTCTTAATACTTCGTTAAAATAAAAATAAAAAAAAATAAAAAATAAAAAATAAAACCCTCTTAATAGTATCGTTAGTAATTCATATGAAGACTAGAAGTGGAATTAACAAGAGCCAAGCCAAGGACATGACTCAAGAACCCAACCGGGGTAAGGACATTCCCCAACCCGAGACTCACATCCTTCAAGAAGGAGAGTCTAGTATGCAAGGACAATTAAATGTTCTTAGCGGAGAAGTTAACCATATAGGTCAACAACTAAAAGACTTAACCATTGGCATGAAACACATAATGGAAGTCCTTAATAAGAAAAGCCCAAATGAAATGTTCCGAGAACCCTCGCCTAGATTTAGACCCAGAAATTTTAGAAGACGATTTCAAGAACCAGATCCAACCTCGGACGAAGAAGAAAGACTTGAGCATCCTAGGAGAAGAAACCCACTTTATGAGAATGATGAAGATTGGACATTAGATGAAGAAGAGACTTTTCGCCCAAGTAGACGTAAAGATTACGAGGACCTTAGAAATGTCAAGTTACATATACCCTCATTCGACGGAACATGCGATGGAGATACCTTTCTAGAATGGATTGATAAAGTAGAAAAGGTCTTTGACTACTATGAGTACTCGATAAAGTGAAGATCCAGTTAGTATCCTAGAGCTATCGGGATATGCGGCCCTCTAGTGGTCCAATATTAAACCTTCAAAGACGACGGATAGAAGATACCCCCATTACCACGTGGAGAGCAATGAAGTCACTCATGACTAAGAGATTCATACCCACCCATTACCGTCAAGATCTTTTCCTTCAAATCCAAAACCTACGACAAGGAACTCGATCTGTTGAGGCTTACCTAGCTGAATTTGAAACTCTAAGGATACGAGTGGATATGGAAGAACCCGAGGAGCAGGTTATTGCTAGATTCATTCGAGGATTGAATAGAGACATTGGAGATCCAGTAGAAATTCACCCGGCCGAGTCCTTAGATGCAATAGTTCATATGGCCATGACGATTGAGCAACAGCTCAATAGGAAGAGAAAATCCACCTACCCTCCTAAGTTTACCCCCAAAATTCCTCCCAAGGTCACCCCTAAACCACCCGAGCCAATCAAGCCCGTCGACAAGGCTGAATGGAAGAAGCCTTTTAACAATAGTTGGCCACTTAAGGAATCCAGTAGCAAAGTCGCTTGAAGTGACACCCATCCAAACTTATTACCAATCGACATCCGGCTAAAAGGCCTCTCTTACATGCATCTAAACACATGTAAAGTCGCTTGAATATGGGCTCTGTTTGACCATCAACCCTGTCAACATTAATAACGAAGGTGCTACCAAGATTGGATCTCAGAATTTCTTCTGCATAAGACCCCAGCGTTTATATTGCACAGTTGAATCCACATTTATAAGCCCTCCTCCTTGCCCTGATTGCTAGGCTAATGCTGATGGTGACATTAAAGTCTCGTCTAACTGTGTCAATGATAGATGATATTTCCCACCGAGGTTGGCTTTTAAATCGATGCAAATAACGTTCTGCCACCCACTTAGCTGTTGCATGTCGACTCTCCATTGTGCGAGCATAGTCATGAACATCATTCAACCTCTTCACTTGGAAAAACTCTTCATTTGTCACCTTTGATGCGTAGAGTCTCCAAGGACAACCTTTCTGACAAACCGCTTCTATTCTTGCTTTCTCATGTTTGGTAAATCGGATGTCAAATCCGTTAACCAAAGAATAATCAGAGATTTTTTTCCTAATTTCAGCCAATGAGCTGAATTTGTCTTTCAAACATATTTCTAAAGAGTTGTTGACTGATTCCGCAGTGTTCGCTTCATCAATCGTATCATCGGATTCGCAATAGAAATAATGTCATCAGGTAAGGAGGCTGAAACTGATGGAATCGGAATATGAATTGGATCCCATGCAAACTCTACATGAGTTTGATCCCCAGCTTCACCGACAGCTGCATCATCTACATGAGTTGGATCACCATCAAACTCTGATGCATCAGAGGATTCATCATTTCTAGCCTCTTCCAGGCAGATGCCTTCATGGTCTACGTACATATGAATGTGACGTTTGTGATCCAACGCCCCAACCATTTGAAGTACGTCATTATCGGACTTCACAGTTCGCAATCCGTTTTTCATTTCTAATGGAGGCTCCACGTAATACAAAGTCTTTCATACTCCAGCTCCGACATCTACCACCATGTCGACAACCTCAAAAAATGAAATCTTATCCACATCAATATTGGCCACTAATGCATCATCCCCACCCACATACTGTAAATTCTTCTTCTTGACGAACTTCCCTCCATAGTGAAAGTCAATTGAAAATGTGTCCATCTTCTTCCCTGCAAGGTTACATGAATTTAATTCGATTAAGCCAGTTTTGGTATTTAAATTCTAAATAACTTCATACACATTCACACTTTCAAACAAATAGCCTTCCAAATGCAAATTCGTTCAGAATAAGAGCAGACAATTCACCACCAAAATCAACCAATTGTAACCTCTTTTTCAGACGACCATATTTCAATCAATTGTAACCTCTTTTTCTCTGCTTTTTTAACATAACACAGGTCAAAATTTTTAATTTGATTCATGTTCATTATATGATTATAAGGTTTACGGAATGTGTTCTCGTAAACCATAAGATCAAAATTTATAATTGAAGTATGAAGCATCTAACTAACCAAGTCGAACATAGTTCGGTTGCATCCAACCTAGGCTCCATCTAAACTAACCAGAAAATTCGTTCAGAATAACAACGAAATTCAGAAACCCTAATTATTCAATAACAACTATTGGTTCAGATTTCATACTCCAAAAAACAAAGAACTTCGGCAATTACACTAAGCGTGAGAAATTTTTATTTTCGTTAATCTGGCGACTAGCGAGAGAGAGTCGAGAGAGAGCGAGCGAGAGAGAGCGCGGCGAACGCAAAGAGAGGAGGAAGAGAGGATTTCAGGAGGCGGGGTCTCGGGAGAGGGAGCGAGCGAGTCGGGGTCTGCGTTTTGGCACAGTGGAAATAAAGAGAGGGAAATCCTGTCTTTCGAAGAGGAGAAAGACAGGATTTCAGGAGGGTTTTTTCAGAAAAAACCATAGTGATTTAATCGAACCGGATCGGACCGGTTCTAATTCCATTCAGGGGCATCTCGGGAAGAAACGTTAGTCACGTGACAAAAACGTGGTTTTTTAACGAAAAAATGACGGTATGGGCCACATTGCACATTATTCTAGTTGTAGGGGCCAAATTGCCAATTATCTAATTTTATGGTGTAAATTGCCCATTTCACCTAGTTGTAGAGGCCAAATTGCACTTTATCCTAAATATTTATTACCGTATATAATTAATATAATAAATAAATAAATTATAATTAATTTAAGAGAATATAGTAAGATATTAAACGTTACATTAACTTCTCCTTGTGGATTCATCACTTACTCATTTGATCAGTGAGTTCTATTTATTATAATTATGCATGTGTAACGAAGTTTAAGAGAGATTAATTATTTTTTTGAATATTTATATTCTAATGTAAATTTTATTTTTCATACCGATATTCTTTTAAATTGGGTCTATAGTTTTTTATTTTGATTTGAGCTTTCATGCCAAAATTTTTTGTGTTTATTTTTGCTGGTCATCTTCTATTGTTTTTTTATCGATTAATTCAATTAATATAACGAATGATTGATTGCAGGGTCTGAAGCTCTTGCGTACTTCTTTGCATTCAAAGGCAGCTCTCACTCAAGTCTTCCTCGTACAACCTGAACTGAAAAATATTCAGGTGGCTGAGATTTGAGAGACTCTTTGATGGATTTGATGAAGTATGTCTTGTTAGCCTGTACTTATAATTATTGTCTTAAAAATATTTTAGTCTTTACGTGATCTTTTACGTGATCTTTTGCACCCAAGTTGATCCTTTATTTTCTTTTTATTTTTTTATGTTTCACGTGTTTGTATATTTTATTTTTAAAAATATTAATTGAAATAATTGAATCAATGGAGATTCAAAAACCAAAACTGAAATTAATAAAAAAAACATTATATTATAATCTACACTCGTGTAACATGACATACTCTCCTAATGTTTTAATGACACTAATTTGTCATTGTAGTTCTGTCGTTCCATCTGTAAAAATCATAAACTATTCGTATATGATCAAAAGAAAATTCAGGTGAATTTTATACGAAAAACGTAACTCTTAAATTGGTCATGGTAGCATCGCCAAGTCTTCTAGAATCTCATTCAACCACTGGAGGTAAATTAAATGCGCCTTCCTAACGATATGTCGTATTGTCCACGCTAAGCCACACAAAGTTTTTAATATTTTGCTAAAAAAATTTATTAATCGTCATGTCGTTCTCATACAAGTCAAAAACGTATACTTTATAATAGTTTATGGTCATATTATTTACATCGTGACTTCCGTGGCTTATCACTTCAACCAATTGATTGCAAGGTGACGAGATTATGATAACTATGTTTTTGATTTATTTAATATAAATTAAGACTTTTAAGTGTTATGATGTAACTTAGACGAGCTTTCGTATGGCATAGTTTGAAAGGATACCGTCTACCTACGAGTAAATTAACTCGGGAATTTTTCGATCACCGTATATTTACACCCGGGAATTATACATACGATTTGTGTTCGAAGAAAATGAAAAGAAAACATTATTTTAATAATTCAATAAATCAAATTTCATGACCAAAAATGTGAAATTTGGGTCAACGCAAGATTTGTCCATCCTCTGTTTGAATGATCAGTGGTTTAGAAGCCACCAGTTCTTGTAAACGCTTTGCTAATGACACTTGATCAGTTTGGTTCATAAACCCTTCCAATTTGACAACTTTGAGGTTGTTTAATTCCACTTTCTTGCTTGCCCTTTTCGATGATTCGTCCGATCTTCTTTGCTCGATGTAGCCGTGACGGATCTGCACATAATTGACGATCAAATTAGCCGGTTTTCAGTATGTTTTTCGTAGTCTTGTCTTATGTACGAGGAAACATACCGAGACGAAGACCCGCTCCACAGCAGGACAGAGTTTAAGAAAGTTGATCAGCGAATCACTGTTATATGATCCCTCCGTTGAATCATCAATCCACCATAGTTCTTTCAGCTTATAAAAATGGAAGTTGGATGATATAGACGGCCATATCAATGCCTGCATAAAACAAGAATTCAATTTTAAAAAACGCATTAAAATGCACAAACCCAATAGTTTTTGAGCTAAAACTTGAAGAAACTGTACCTCAAAAGTCCATTTACAGAGAGTAAGAACTGAAGCATTTTTAATGGTTAAAAGGGTCGGATCAAAGTCCCTGCAACTGAAGTTGTTCTGCTGAGGACCTTGTCTGAAATCAAGCTTGGCTTCTTCCAGATTGAAATGCATCTCAGGCTGAATCGATGGAATTGGCCCGCGATATCGAAACGATCTGAGTTTTGAAGATTTGAGACGAAGACTCTTCAACTCAAAACAATCTAAAATTGTCAGACTTTGAAGCCTTGGAGTGGAATCAATATACAGAGACTCCAAACCTTGACAATTAGCGATTTGCAAATTCTCAAGAAACTGAAATCTTTGAAGGAGAAAAGACACAGCCAGATTGGTGCTGTGGCTCACTGATTTAAGGCATAGGGTTTTGACGAAGAAAGAAGATGAAGTTGGGCTATGGGTTAGATTTTGATGATTGGTGAGCTCGAGATTTAGCGAAAAATTCTGGGAAAATTCAGGTTTTCCAGACGAAAAATCTAAATGAAGCTTATCGTCGAACGCCATGGAAGCATAAAGAAAAGAGCCATGGCCGAAATGATACTGCA
Organism: Begonia masoniana; assembly: GCA_022432975.1. NCBI lineage: Eukaryota > Viridiplantae > Streptophyta > Magnoliopsida > Cucurbitales > Begoniaceae > Begonia > Begonia masoniana. The sequence goes on along the minus strand of CM039509.1, from coordinate 48,554,694 downwards.
ACCTTCTCGGATGCCGCGAAGAATCAAAACCATGAAAATGAACCAAGAAGCGAAGAACAGCATCGGCAAAGCTTTCGAGAGCGCCGTGTTGTATGTGAGCAGAATTCCACAAGATTCTCCACCTGTTCGAGAGAAAACCGGTTTGCAGAGCCGATTCAAATGGAAGAAAGGAAATGATTCGGCTGAGGATCTCGTCGGGTAAGTTGCTGATCAAATCAACCCCATTTTCCTCCATGAATTTTCTCTTAAGAATCTGGGCTCTGTAGTTTCTCTTGAATCGTAAAATAATAACACCATCAACAGAAGTACTGTAGTTGCAGTCTGTACCGGTAGCTGTTGATACCTGCTGTATTTATTGAGGTAGGAAGGAGACAAGACAGTTCTTTGTTATAATATTTTCAATAATTTTTTATTTAAAAAATTGACTATTAACCCTAACAAAATAAATATTAAATTATTAAAAATTTAATAAAAAAACTCCTAGCAATTGACCGATATCTTCATTCTGTATTTAACACATAGAACGGGAGACTGTTCTTTTTAGAACGGTCTCCCGTTCTAAAGAGGGCAAATGTCACATGCATTACCTTCTTCACTTTATAGATTAATCTAAAAAAATACAAACGATATTCAATTTTCTTGAAATTTTTATCATATTTTCACCACATCTTGGGAAGATAATATAAAAATTTTTATGATTTTATAAAACTTGTAAGATTTATTATAATTATTTTATAAAATAATTAACTAAAATTACAATATATCTTACAAGTGTTATAAAATAACAAAAATTTTCAGATTATATTCCCATAATGTGATAAATATGTGGTCAAAATTTCAAGTAAACTGAATGTTGTTTGGTATTTTTTAAAATTAATTTATAAAGTGAAGAAAAATCTTTATAAAGTGAATGGAAATCTTTATAAATTAATTTTAAAAAATATCAAACGATATTTAATTTACTTACAATTTGTATCAAATGTTTACTACATCACGAAAATATAATCTAGAAATCTTCGTGATTTTATAACACTTGTACGATATATTATAATTTTAGTTAATTATTTTATAAAACAATTATAATAAATCATACAAGTGTTATAAAATTATAAAAAATTTTAGATTATCTTCCCAAGATGTGGTGAAAATATGGTAAAAATTTTAAGAAAATTGAATATCGTTTTGTATTTTTTAAAAAAAGAAATCAATAAAGTTTAAAATCATGTTTTAAATCGTCGGAGTGAGTAGAAATCAAATTTAAACAGCTAATTAAATGACAAATGTTATATAGACATATTGAAATAATTTAAATATTTTTTTTCTATTTTAATTTTGATTGATTTATAAAATAAATAAATGAAATATGTAATACATGATCATAAAATTATATTCAAAGCCTTTGAAATTCAGCTTTTGCAAGTTGCCGGAGTTCAATTCAATTGACCATTTCCAATGGATGACGGCTTTGACCCAATTGTATTGAGTTGAAATCCCTATACGTCACACAGCTACAAAATCTTCAAATTATAAATTTTGGATATTAATTAATAATTGGATTTTGTCCAATTAGCTTGATTGTCGTGCCTAATTATTTTATTCCTAAACTCTCCTGCCAAATAATAAATCTGCTAAACTTGGACATCATGTTATCTTCAAATCGGGTTTCTTTAAAATATAGAAAATAATAATAAAAAAAGAAATAAAAAAAGAATTTTAGGAAGAGTGATGCTCAAATGTGAAAGGATCTAAAAAATAAAAATAGAAGAAATGGGGACAAAATTGATTGATTTTAATAACCAAATTGAATTATTAAATTGTTATTTCGACTCCAGATTCATAGCTTTACGCAATTAGGCTCGAATGGCCCCATTACTTACGATACCCATATCTCATTAATCTTTATTTATTAATTTTAATTATTGTAATTGCAGACTAATGATCAATAATCATGGTGTGAAACGAAAGAAGCAGACTCCCAGGTTTGAATGTTATCAAATTCTAGACATGATTTTCTGGGTCAATCCCCGTTTATATCCATTTCAAACAGTTCACATGATCAACTCAAAATATGGAGGCACAACTCCTTTTGCGTTGTTTCTTGCTCTAAAGTCTAAACCCATCAAAAGTTGGCATCTATACGTTTGAATCAACAAGTTTGTTTTGGTTACACCCAACAAATAATTGACACCATTAAACAAACTTCATTACCAAGTTGGCCCCATGAAACAAAGTTCAGATAGGGACAACTGACTTATTAGGGTGGGCCATGGCCTGGTCCCACCTTAATTAGGGTGGTCTAAGGTCGGTCCTGTCGGCCTTGGATCCCAAACCAGATATAGCCCCGCTACGCTAAAGCCAAAATTGACCACAAACGGTTAAAAACGCAGACATAGTTTGTCGGCCTGCTTGTTGAAGAACAGGTTCGGTACGAATCGAGAATGGGTCGCATCCCAACCAAGCCTTATAAACAAAATTATTGGGCTTAGCCTAAGGCCGGGCTCGGACCGAGCCGATTGCTGACCTTGAACGATAATGTCATATTTGTAGTACTTGGATTAAAGTCTAATTGACGGGCTCGTGTAAGAGTGGAATCGGTCTAGTTCAGTATGTTCCACACTATGTGAAACCAAATCAATTTTTTTCATTTTGCTCGATTCGATTCGGTCTAATTCAATTTTAGTCTTAGTGTTTTATTTGGACTTTATTTTGATTCGGCTAAGTCGGTTTGAGATGGTTTTGACCTGGAGTAGTTGTAATTTTTAAATTAAAATTATAAATATTATCTATTCGATTCAGGTTTGAGCATTTTTTAAACAAGAGAAATTACCAATTATGGGCACGAAGTATGCGTGTTTTTCGTTTCAAACCACAACGTAATTTTTTTAACAATGCAAACCATAAAGTTAACAGTGACCGGAAGGACGGTGTTTTTTTGCATCCGTCCGGCGTGATTATATTTGTCATATTTTTTATACTTTATGATTTGCATTGTTAAAAAAATTACTTTGTTGTTTGAAACAAAGAACACGCATACTTCGTGCCCATAATTGGTAGTTTCCCTTTAAACAACAACCTAGAATTTTGATTTTAATAGGTTTTCCAAATTTTGAAACGTCCTGTGCAGTTCCACCCCTAGGCAAGTGGTATCATCCAACCTAATTAAATTAAACCTAACCAGTAAAGATAAGATGTGCAGTTCTAGGTAGTTCTAGGTAAAGGATCAAAATTCCATCCAAGATCAGACTCTACGCCTATAGATATTGCTCAACCATGCACAATGAAAAACGAAGAAAATGCTGTAAAAGAAACTTGATGAAGTAGAAAGAGTACCTACTCTGAAGATGTTTGTGTTGGAACCTTGCAGATTCTTCACCAGCCAGCTTCCAGATTTCTAGTCATCAAGACAAAACGTGTCTGTGTTTCTTTTCCTGATTTCCTGTCTCATTGTTTCAAGGAACTTACTTTGACTTTCCTTTGTCCTCATTGATTTTGATCAATGATCCGCCATTAATATATACAAGTTTCAAGCTTTTGCGGTCCTACCCTTTCATCTTCGCTCTGATGATTTCTTCTGCAACTTGCTTTTTGACACCCTAACTAATGAAACTACTGCACAACATTAAAATGCCTTTTTTTTTCAAATGGAAATTCCTCATCCTCCTTTCACCTATAAATACAGAGCCAGCAATTCCTACTTCTGTCCTTAATCTCTCTACTTCTTCACTGCAACGAAACTTTGAAACTTCTATAAACAAAATCCAGATGGAATGAAGTCTTCAAAATCTTATATTAATCTTCCTTGAATTTACTACTATGGCTGGCAATCTGGGAGGAAGTACAGAGACTTTTACCATGCCAAGAGAACGGCAGGCAAGGAAAAATTCCTGTCCGGAAAGAGAAAAAAACCTAAATGAACTGAAGAAGAAGACTGCAGCACCTAAAGTACCAGTGGTTTACTACATTTCCAGGCATGGCCAGCTCGAGCATCCTCATTTCATGGAGGTCCCTCTCTCTTCACACCAAGGACTATTCCTCAAGGGTAGCACCTTCTTCCACCCCAACGAAACTGATCGAAAATTTATTGCTCGATTTCTCTTCTATAACCTCTTTCTTCGTTTGATTTTCCCGCAGACGTCATAAATAGATTGGATTTTCTCAGAGGCGAAGGCTTCGCCAGAATGTACTCATGGTCGTCAAAGCGGTAGGCAAACATTACTGTATCTACATCACTAAACGTTTCTTCTCCTAAATTTGGTGTTTTGTTTCATCGGAAAGTAGAGGAAAAGAAAATTCCCTCATTTTCTCCCCAACCAAACAAACTATTTTTTTCCCCTTTTTTTGACATGAAGGGGATACAAGAACGGATTTGTGTGGGAAGACTTGTCGGAAGAAGATCTCATACATCCACCTCAAGGCCGTGAATACATCCTCAAAGGATCACATCAGTTAGAAAGTTCGAAGAGCTTCCGATGCTACGACCCTATTTTTTCAAATTCGGAATCCAAAAATCCCTCCGAAACAAATAGCTCCAGCACAGATTCCAACGCTCCAGTAATTATCAGAAGGAAGAACCAGTCGTGGAGCTCGACGGAAAATTTCAGCCATTATCGAGTATACAAGGAAGAAAGCGACGGAAAAAGGGCCAACGCCGGGACGCAGACAAACGATCACGCCCGCCGGCGAGGGAGAGAAAGTGAAGAAGAATTGGAGAAAGTTAATTTGCCATTATCAAACTCGACTGTTAAGGGTGTGGAGAGATCTATCAAGGATGATGGATCGGTGGCAGATCTGAGAGATCGGACGGTTGGAATTAGCGGCAGGAGGAAGAGGAAAGCATCAAGAGTGTTGATGCAGTTGGTCACGTGTGGGTCCATATTTGCTTAGTAAATGATCTTAAGTTAATTTGGCCCAATCGATTTACTATTAATTTAATTAAAGATGATGACCGTCTACTTATTTTTTTATATTTATTTAAATTTTCGCTCACAAAAATAATTACGATCTAATTAAAATTTAAAAAATAAAATTGGTTTTTTTTTTAAAAAACCCTCACACTACACTATTCATATAAAAAAAAACTTAACGTATTAAAAATATGCAATTTCAACCTCGCAGCTAGACCGGTTGTACTGGCCTCCCTTTGTAATTTTTTTACAAAAATAGGATTGGAGTACGGCCTGTCCAGCTAGACAAGTAGTACTCCTTGTTAGGAGAACGGCTGGTCCTTTGACCAGCCGTTCTCAATAGGTAAAACTCGTGACTTTTGTCATGGGTTTTGTCATTTAGGGGTGAGTACGGCCCGACTGGACCGGCCATACTCGGAGGGGAACAAACCCGTGACAAAAGTCATAGGTTCTGTCCTCTAGCGGGTCGACTATGGCCGGTCCAGTCGGACCGGCCGTACTCGACTCCTATATTTAAAGCCACAAGTCGGCTTTGAAAAATCACGCTTCAATTCTCTCAATTCTCTCTTTCGTTTCCTATTTCGACGATATTTCTCCGTGTTCACCTACCAGGTACAAAAGTTTTTTTGTTATCATTTACTTTAGACATTTTAAAAAAAACTCATATACAAGGTGTTAAACCGATATTAAATTTTTTTTTACGTATTATTTATTCATTGTATTTTTATTTTAAAAGTTTCTATCAAAATTCTGAACGTATGAATATTTTAATTTATATTTATTTACGAATTCATGGGGCTATCGGCCCCCGCCAGGGTCTTTTTTGAGCATTTTTTATAGTTCGAAGTTTTGACTGTGAGGACTTTTTGTTTGAAAATTTTTTCAATAAATACCCATACTTCAGGGGGTATTTTAGATTTTACTCAAGAAAGAAAGATGGGAGAACAAGTTAGATAAATCTTTATTTGCGCCATTTTAAATATGACATTATTCTTCTTTTAATTATTTCTCTCAATTTTATTGTAACAGATGAAATTGAGAAACTGACTAAAGACACTGCGGTTTCTGGTATCATTAGATCAAATGTGTCACGACCCAATCCCAACAACAATAACCCGATGGCTAGTGGATTTTAGGGCTGGGCACGGTCCGGTACGGGCCGGTTCTGGGCTGGAACCGGATTGGACCGTGGGTTTCAAGAAATAAATTCACCTAAACCGGAACCAACTACAGTCTAAAAGTAATTTATGCTACATTTTTCAATTTCCCAAGTACTTTAAAACATGGCCAAAGAGGCTTTACATTTCGTATCAGTCAACAAAGCAATATATCATTATCCATTTTACACCTCTATTGCACATAAGTGCTCTATTTGCATACATCCAAATCATGTATGAGTTGTTTATTGCAATCGAAAAAAGTTTCAACTAACCACTATTATACTTCATTTCAGTCACCAGGCACATCTGTCAAAGGATGCTCGTTTGAAAAACTTCATATAAATTAGAGAACACATTGATAGTATGTCTTCATAGAAACTCTGTTACAAAAGTCACTGCAACATCCTCCAATGAATCCACCATTTCATTGAAAAAAAAAATTGTAGCAATCTCACACTTAGTTTTTTTAATTTTGACTCGAAATTATGAATAAAAAAAAAAATTACTTCTGACTGCTTCTTCTATCCTTCACACAAAGTCATCTTTATCATTTACACCACGAAGGTTGGCTTGCATCATCTATTTTTCATGTAAATAACTCTCATTAATACATGAAATTCATAGTAAAGAAGCAAACATAGTTAGAGAAAACGCAAGTTTAAGGAAAAATAATAATATCTACACGTGCATTCGCAAATAGCGTTTTTCTGTGTGTGTATATATAGGCGTGTATTAAAAAAGAAATGAAAATTATCTAACCTGCTGTCCTTGAAAAATTACGTGCCCATGAGAATCAATGAATCCAGGAACCACAACTTTGCCGCCAAGATTCAGTACTTTAGTCCTACTTCCTATCAAATCCTGCGTCAAAACAAATAAATGATGAGGATACCAATGTACTAGTTCAATAATGTACGAGATCTTCCTCTGAAGGTAGATTAAGAAGACGACAAAAGAAATAAATAACTGCAAAAATCAAATATTGATTAAAGGATAAAAGCTGACAGCCAAAATGGGTCACAATAGCTCAATAACATGCAATAACCATTTAAAACAAAGAGCTCAGAATGAACAAGATTTCAATGAAAATCAAGCAGTGAGAACTCGAAACAATTATTCAGCTCACTTGAATAGTAGACGTCAACATTTCTCAATGAGTGTTAAAAGTGAAGTAAATTGAAAATCAAACTACGTCAAAACAAGAAAAATCAGGAACGGAAGAGAATAGGACTGAGAGAAAGAGAGAGCAAGAGACCCCTGCGGTGAAGAATAGCCATAGAATCGGCGAAAGGTAAGGAGTCCTCGCCTGTGAATATCACTGCATTGGTGATCACCATGTCAGCCACCGAAGACGACATTGAAGACGAATATGAATTCATCACACTGTAAGAAAATCAATCGAACTAAAATTGCAGAATCTGTTGCAGCAGGAGGAAGGGGGTTGGTTCAGCTCCCAATTGGATGACACCAAAACCCATGACTCACTACCTCAAATGGGATAACACCTAAACCGATGACTCACTACTTCAAAATGGATGACACCTAAACCGCGACTCCTACCTCTAATGAATGACACCTCAACCACGACTCACTATCTCAAATGTATGACACTTTATCCCATGACTCGTGGCCTTGATTGAGTGACACATGAGATGACTCATCACTTACACCTCCATATAGAGATAAGTCGAGCCCTTCATTCAAACATTTTCTCTTGAAAAGTCCTCCAACGAGAAAAGATAATCAGGGAGTTGCATATTTGTGCTAAGATTTCCAAGTAAGTAATATTGCATATGTATTGCTTTCAAGTCTACATCAAAGGATGTTAGATTGAACATTCATATTGAAAAAAATGCGGTTAAGATTAATGGGTGTATAGATAATATTTTGTTTTAATTGGTTAAAAATAGTGTGATATATGTGCTAATATGTGCTGTGAAAACCCTTTTTGAAATGATAGGATATGTTATGTACAATGATAATGATATTGTGATATGTTTGAATTATAAATTATTGTACGCACGTTAATATATTATATGTTATAATCAAATTAGTTCTGAGCACGAGCATATCATGCATCATGTTTTGAAAAATAAAAGAAAATATTTTGATGCATATGTTTTCACTAAGAAAGATTGAAATGGTAATAAAATACATAACGGGTCTTTATGGGAGGGGTTGAGTTTGACTGTTCCGAGAGGTGGACCAAATGGTGTTCACTCATTCCCCAGAGCTCGAGTTAAGCTATCCCGAGAGGTGGACGAAATGGTGCTTACTCCCTCCTGATGGTTGCCCCAACGATCAAATGGTCAAGTGGAAATAGAAAATGAAAAATACGAAAAAGCTATGATTTTATAAAAAAAAATGCCATATCATGCATCATGCATCATGTTTATGTTCAAGTATTATAATGACACTTACATCATGTTATGTTTATTGTTTTATATTGCTTACTGAGCGTTATGCTCATAGATAAATCTCGTGATGTAGGTGAAGAACAAAATGAGGATTTACATCCGAATTGATTTAGTTAGCGATGAGATCGATAAGCTGTCTCGATGGATGAATGATTGAATTGTGGCGGCCTCTTGAACAAATGGCATGTGGAGTATTGGGGGAACTTTAGTCAATAGTAGTAAAATAAGATTATAGATATTTAATTACTAGTTTTATGTGATATGTTGGAAAATGTCATGTAAACAAGACTTTTATTTTGGTATAAGCGAATGGTTTATATTTCTATATAAAAATCTTCCGTTGTATTTAACGTTTTAAAAGTATAATAGACCTTTTTAAGATGTTTCAATGGTTATAAAAGGAAAATACGCATTTAACGGTTTTAGGAAAAAAAAAAAACTTTAAGCAAGTAATAAATGGTTTTACACTACGGGGGAGTGGTATCAAAGAAGAGGACATGATACCACTCCTGTAACGCCCCGTAGCGTAAAACCATTTAATACTTGCTTAAAGTTTTTGTTTTCTAAAATCGTTAAATGCGTATTTTCCTTTATAACTATTGAAACATCTTAAAAACGTCTATTATACTTTTAAAATGTTAAACACAGCAGAAGATTTTATATAAAAATATAAACCATTTGCTTATACCAAACTAAAAGTCTCGTTTACATGACATTTTCCAAAATATCACATAAAACTAGTAACTAGATATCATAATCTTATTTTACTATTGTTGATTGAAGTTTCCTCAATACTCCACGTGCCATTTGCCTAAGAGGCCGCCACAATCCAATCATTCATCTATCGAAACAGCTCATCGATCTCATCGCTAACCAAATCAATTAGGATGTAAATCCTCATTCTGTTTTTCACCTACATTACAATATTTATCTATGAGTCTAACGCTCAGTAAGCAATATAAAATAATAAACATAACATGATGTAAGTGCCATTACAATACTTGAACATAAACATGATGCATGATATGCCATTTTATTTTTTTTATATAAAATCATAGCTTTTTCGTATTTTTCATTTTCCATTTCCACTTGGGCATTCGATCGTTGGGGCAACCATTAGAAGGGAGTAAGCACTATTTGGTCCACCTCTAAGGACAGCTTAACTCGAGCTCCGGGGAATGAGTGAACACCATTTGGTCCACCTCTCGGAACAGTTCAACCCAATCCCTCCCACAACGACCCGTTACGTATTTTATTTCCATTTCAATCTTTCTTAATGAAAACATATGCATCAAAACATTTTATTTTCTTTTTCAAAACATGATGCATGATATGCTTGTGCTCACAACTAACTTGATTATAACATATGATATGTTAACGTGCGTACAATAATATACAATGCAAACATATCACAATATCATTATCATTGTACATAACATATCCTATCATTTCAAAAAGGGTTTTTGCAGCACATATTAGCACATATATCTTACTATTTTTCACCAATCAAAACAAAATATTATCTATACACCTATTAACCTTAACCATGTTTTTTTCCATATAAACGTTCAACCTAGCATCCCTTGATGTAGGCTTGAAAGCCATACACATGCAATATTAATTACTTGGAAATCTTAGCACAAGTGTGTAACTCCTTGATTATCTTTTCTCGTTGGAGGACCTTTCAAGAGAGTAGAGAGAAACTACAATTGTCGTGTATTTGAATGAAGAGCTCAACTTATCTATTTGTAGAGGTGTAATTGATGAGTCATCTCATGAGGTGTCACTCAATCAAGGCCATGAGTCATGGGCTAAAGTGTCATCCATTTAAGGTAGTAAGTCATGGGTGAGGTGTCATCCATTTGAGGTAGTGAGTTGTGGTTGAGGTGGCATCCATTTGAGGTAGGGAGTCATGGGTTTAGGTGTCATCCATTTGGGGTAGCGAGTCATGGGTTTAGGTATCATTCATATAATACAACATTTATCATGAAATTCTACATTAGAATTTCTTGGTATTACATTCCTTCCCCGTTACAAAAATTTTGTCCTCAAAATTTGTTTAATTGAATAATTCTAGATACCTAGACATCATATCATCTCCTCTTTCCCAAGTGGCTTCTTCAATTCAGTGATTGCTCGATAGTACTTTAACTAATGAGATTTGCTTGTTCCTTAGATCATTTTGTTTTTGAATCCAAAATTCGTATAGGCTTCTCTTCATAACTTAGAGTAGGTTGAAGTTCAAAGTTGGTTCGCACAATTATTTGAGCAGAATTTTGAATGCATTTTCTTAGCAATGATATATGGAAGACATCATGAATTCCTTGTATTGACGATGCTAATTTGAATTTATAGGCCGTTTTTCCTATCTTCTCTATAATGGATACCAGTGCAATACATATAGTTTTTTGTGATATTTGACGATCCAGACGGAGATTAATAAATTTGGAATGGAAGTGATTTCATCGCAATTGGCTTCTATCTTATCAAATATCACCTTGCAACCTACAATACTGGATAGATCAAGGAACTTCAGGAAAATGACCCAAAATGTATAAGTCTCAAATCGTCAGAGACGGAGATTCCTGCAAATTTTACAATTTCAAAGGACATGTAAAGTTTAAGGGCCGATGGTATATTCCAATAGACAATAAATTACGTTAAGAGATTTTATCTAAGGCACATTCTTCTACTACCTCTATACACCATGGAAGTACTAAGATGTACAGAGATATGAAACAACATTATTGGTGGCCTAATCTCAAAGAGGATATTGACAAACATGTGGAATTATATTTAATATATCAACAAGTTAAGACAAAACAACAAAGACCTTCAGGAACCCTACAGTCTCTACTCATACCCGAATGGAAGTGGGAGCAAATATCCATGGATTTCGTTATCGGTTTACCAAAAACAGTAAATGGATATGATGTTATATGGGTAATCGTGGACAGGTTAACAAAGTCAGCTCACTTTTTGCCAGTAAAGAAGACATATTCAATGGATTAGAATGCAAAACTTTATGTTCAGGATATAGTTATACTACATGGAGTACCAGTATCTATTGTATCATATCGCAATTCTCAGTTTACTTCAAATTTTTGCAAAAGCCTCCATAAAGCTATGGGTAAAAAATTAATATTTAGTACAACTTTTCATCCTCAAACTAATAGAGAAACGGAAAGGACGATTTAAATATTAGAAGATATGTTAAGAGCTTATGTACTAGATTTTCAAATAAACTGAAGCAAAATGTTACCCTTAGTAGAATTTTCATACAATAACAGTTATCAAGCCACGATAAGTATGGCACCATATGAAGCCTTGTATGACAGGAAATGTAGGTCTACTCTATATTGGGACAAAGTGGGTAAAGCTAAACTCTTGTCCTAAAATAATACAACAAACTGTGAAAATGGTAACGATTATACGGCAAAGAATGTTCTATACTCGAGTCGACATAAAAGCTATGCAGATACTAAAAAGAAGGAGTTGGAATTTGAGAATAGAGATATGGTGTAATGGTTTTTTTAAAGGTGTCACCATTTAAACAAATAATGAAATTTGGAAAAAAATGAAAACTTTTCCCAAGATTCATTGGACATTTATCCATTATATAGAAGATAGGAAAAACGGCCTATAAACTCAAATTACCACCGTCAATACAAAGAATTCATGATGTCTTCCAAATAACATTGCTAAGAAAATGCATTTAAGATTCTGCTCAAATAGTTGTGCCAACCAACTTTGAAGTGCAACCTACTTTAAGTTATGAAGAGAAACCTATACGAATTTTTGATTCAAAAACCAAAGATCTAAGGAACAAGCAAATCTCATTAGTTAAAGTAATCTGGAGCAATCACTCAATTGAAGAAGCCACTTGTGAAAGAGAATAGACATGATGTCTAGGTATCCAGAATTATTCAATTAAACAAACTTTGAGGACAAAATTTTTGTAACGAGGAGGGAATGTAATACCCAAAAATTCTAATGTAGAATTTCATGATAAACGTTGTATTCTATGGATGACACCTAAACCCATGACTCACTACTTCAAATGGATGACACCTCAACCATGACTCACTACCTTAAATGGATGACACCTTAGCCCATGACTCATAGCCTTGATTGAGTGACACCTCATGAGATGACTAATCACTTACACCTCTATAAATAGATAAGCTGACACCTTCATTCAAACACACAAAAATTGTAGTTTCTCTCTACTCTCTTGAAAGGTCCTCCAACGAGAAAAGATAATCAGGGAGTTGCATACTTGTGCTAAGATTTCTAGGTAAGTAATAATGAATGTGTATAGCTTTCAAGCCTACATCAAGGGATGTTAGGTGATAAGTGTGTATTTGACACACTTATTCGTGCTTTTCATTCTAATTTCGATTAGTTTTTCCTTGAGCGTTTGAGTTTATTTGATGTTGTTAGTGAGATGGTGCAGGTGAGTTGAGTTTTAACAGGTAATGGCAGATTTGGTTCGAAATAGGAAATAAAGAAACAAAGGAAGAAAAGAAGAAAAAGCCGATCACGATCAATCAGGATTATACCACGATCGATCGTGAGGCACAAAATCAACAAAGAAAGATTCCAGAGACGGCCCGATTGATCGGGCGTTGTACCACGATTGATCGTGATCAAGAAAGTTCCATTCAAAGATTCCAGAGACGGCCCGATCGATCGGGAAAAATACCACGATCGATCGGGATCAGCAAAAGTTTCATTCCAGCGTCAGCGTGGCCACGATCGATCGGGATCATACAGCGATCGATCGTGATTGCGGGAAATATTAAAATTTAATTTTTCAACTTATTGATCGGGTCGATCTCGGCCGTTGATTGATGGACCGCAGCCCTAATTCGAGCAAAAATAAAAGTCTGAAGAGGAAGCAAGAGAAAGATATAGCGAAACAGATAGAAAAACCCTAAGAAGACATCGGAGGCCGGATCGAAGCAAGTGGCGAGGAACGGAGGAACTCGGCAGCAATTTCCTAGTTTTTGTTTCTCCTCTTTTCTTCTAGCATGAACTATTTTATTTTTTCTGTAGTTTTCTTTAATTTTATCACGAACTAAGTTTTTTGTTCTAGGGTTTCGACGTAACTTTGTTATGAATATTTATTTTCTTAATTCAAGTTTTTAATTTTCTATTTCTTTTCTGTGTTGAGTAATCTATTCTAAACTTAATGCTTAGGTTTGCTTGATCACCAAAACTAAAAATTTTAGGGTTAATTCGGGATGCGAGAGTGGAGAATTTAATCGTGCATTGAATATTTTGCCTTAAAAAGGACCCTAAACTAGAGATAGTTAGAGCGTTTGAGTGGTAATTCAATTTCTTGCTCTTAATGTATTCAATTGATTGTAGGGTTAGAGACCGAGAGGTAATAACACATCAATTGAGTAAGTTTATTAATACTCGAGAGAGTTTAATAAACAACATAGTGAAATAACCATCAACACGAAGGAATAGGAATTAATTACTTGAATTAGGTTTACTAAATAGGATTAGCTAAGTGAAATCGGAACCCTATAAATTTTCTCATCACATAATCTTAACTTTTTACATTCGAATCTGTTATTTAAATTGTTTGATTTATTTTATTTGAATTATTTTAGTTTAAAATCCAAAATCATCAAACATATTGTTTTTCAAATTAAGCTGAAAATTAGATATTCAATCCTTAACATAATTATTCCTCGTGGGACCGACACTCGTGCTTGCACACACTCTACTATTTTTGCGACACGTGCACTTGCGTGTAATTTTTCACAACACTAGGTTGAACATTTATATGGAAAAAAATATATGGTTAAGGTTAATGGGTGGTATAGATAGTATTCTGTTTTGATTGGTGAAAAATAGTATGATATATGTGATGTGAAATCTCTTTTTGAAATGATAGGATATGTTATGTACAATGATAATGATATTGTGATATGTTTGAATTGTATATTATTGTACGCACGTTAATATATCATATCTTATAATCAAGTTAGTTGTGAGCACAAGCATATCATGCATCATGTTTTGAAAAAGAAAATAAAATGTTTTGATGCAAATGTTTTCATTAAGAAATATTGAAATGGAAATAAAATACGTAACGGGTCGTTGTGGGAGGGGTTGAGTTGAACTGTCCTAAGAGGTGGACCAAATAGTGTTCACTCATTCCCCGGAGCTTGAGTTAAGCTGTCCCGAGAGGTGGACCAAATAGTGCTTACTCCCTCCTAATGGTTGCCCCAACGAATGAATGCCCAAGTGGAAATGGAAAATGAAAAATATGAAAAAGTTATGACTTTATAAAAAAAAAATGGCATATCATGCATCATGTTTATGTTCAAGTATTGTAATGACACTTACATCATGTTATGTTTATTGTTTTATATTCCTTATTGAGCGTTAGACTCATAGATAAATATTGTGATGTAGGTGAAGAACAGAATGAGGATTTACATCCGAATTGATTTGGTTAGCGATGAGATCAATGAGCTGTTTTGATGGATGAATGATTGGATTTTGGCAGCCTCTTGGGCAAATGGCACGTGGAGTATCGAGGGAACTTCAGTCAACAGTAGTAAAATAAGATTATGGATATCTAATTACTAGTTTTATGTGATATTTTGGAAAAGGTCATGTAAACGAGACTTTTATTTTAGTATAAGCAAATGGTTTATATTTTTATATAAAATTTTTCGCTGTGTTTAACGTTTTAAAAGTGTAATAGACATTTTTAAGATATTTCAATGGTTATGAAGGAAAATATGCATTTAACGATTTTAGAAAGAAAAAAAAAACTTTAAACAAGTAATAAATGGTTTTACGCTACAGGGCGTTACAGGAGTGGTATCATGTCCTCTTCTCTGATACCACTCCTGTAACGCCCTGTAGCGTAAAACCATTTATTACTTGCTTAAAGTTTTTTTTTTTCTAAAATCGTTAAATGTGTATTTTTCTTTATAACCATTTAAACATCTTTAAAACGTCTGTTATACTTTTAAAATGTTAAACACAACGGAAGGTTTTATATAGAAATATAAATCATTCGCTTATACCAAAATAAAAGTCTCGTTTATGTGACCTTTGACCTTTTCCAAAATATCACATAAAACTAGTAATTAAATATCCATAATCTTATTTTACTACCATTGACTGAAGTTCCTTCAATACTCTACATGTCATTTGCCCAAGAGGTCGCCACAATCCAATTATTCATCCATCGAAACAGCTCATCGATCTCATTGCTAACCAAATCAATTCGGATGTAAATCATCATTCTGTTACTCACCTACATCACGAGATTTATCTATGAGCCTAACGCTCAGTAAGAAATATAAAACAATAAACATAACATGATGTAAGTGCCATTACAATACTTAAAACATAAACATGATACATGATATGCCATTTTTTTTAATATAAAATCATAGTTTTTTCGTATTTTTCATTTTCCATTTCTACTTGACCATTCAATCGTTGGGGCAACTATCAGGAGGGAGTAAGTACCATTTGGTCTACCTTTCGGGACAGTTTAACTCGAGCTATGGGGAATGAGTGAAAACCATTTGGTCCACTTCTCGGGACAATTCAACTCAACCACTCCCACAACAACCCATTATATATTTTATTACCATTTCAGTCTTTATTAATGAAAACATATACATCAAAACATGTTCTTTTCTTTTTCAAAACATGATGCATAATGTGATGACCCAAATGTGTACGTATGAGTACGACTGCGGGGCAAACTTCGGGATCTAAGCCGAGTGTAGGCAAATCCCGAATTCGAGTATAGACAAAATCTCGGGTCGTAAAAAGGGGGGCGTCACAATCTCACGTCGCTTGGGAAGGTATATGGAAATGAAACATATGTAAGAAAATCCTCCCAAGATAGTAAAATTCGTTTTGGAGCACAATTGACAATGGATCCCATAAGAACTCAGAAGTTAAAAGTGCTCCGGTGAGAGTAGTACCATGTTGGGTGACCGATTAGGAAGTCCTCACCATACAAATCCGTGAGGGGAGGATATTGGGCTACGACTCAATCCTCAGAGCGGACAATATATTACTAGAAAAATGGGTCGTTATAAATGGTATCAGAGCTTGTACCCAACCGGAAATGTGGCCAACAAGGACGTTGAGCCCCCGAGGGGGGGTGTTTGTGATGACTCGAATGTGTACGTATGAGCACGACTGCGGGGCAAACCTCAGATTGCGGGGCAAACCTTGGGACCTAGGCTGAATGTAGGCAAATCTCAGACTCCAGTATAGGCAAATCTCGGGTCGTAAAAAGGGGGTCGTCACAATCTCACATCGCTTAGGAAGGTATATGGAAATGAAACATATGTAAGGAAATCCTCCTAATATAGTAAGAAGCATTTTGGAGCACAATTGGTAACGGATCTCATAAGAACTCAAAAATTAAAAGTGCTCCGGTGAGAATAGTACCATGTTGGATAACCGACTAAGAAGTCCTCGCCATATAAATCCGTGATGTGAGAATATTGGGCTACTGTTCAATCCTCAGAGCGGACAATATCTTACTGGAAAAAGAGGTCGTTATACATTATATGCTCGTGCTCACAACTAACTTGATTATAACGTATGATATATTAACGTGCGAACAATTATTTACAATTCAAACATATCACAATATCATTATCATTGTACATAACATATCCTATCATTTCAAAAAGAGATTTCACATCACATATATCATACTATTTTTCACCAATCAAAACAGAATATTATCTATACACCTATTAATCTTAACCGTATTTTTTTTTCATATGAACGTTCAACCTTGCATTCCTTAATGTAGGCTTGAAAGTCATACGCATGCAATATTACTTACTTGGAAATCTTGGCACAAGTATGCAACTCCCTGATTATCTTTTCTCGTTGGAGGACCTTTCAAGAGAGTAAAGAGAATTTCGTGTGTTTGAATGAAGGGCTCAACTTATCTATTTATAAAGGTGTAGGTGATGAGTCATCTCATGAAGTGTCACTCAATCAAGACCATGAGTCATGGGTTAAGGTGTCATCCATTTGAGGTAGTGAGTCGTGGTTGAGTTGCCATCCATTTAAGGTAGTGAGTCATGGGTTTAGATGTCATCTATTTGTAGTAGTGAGTCATGGGTTTAGGTTTCATCCATTTAGGGTAGTGAGTCATGGGTTTAGGTGTCATCCATATAATACAACGTTTATCATGATATTATACATTAGAATTTTCAGGTATTACATTTCCTCCTCGTTACAAAAGTTGTCCTCAAAATTTATTTAATTGAATAATTCTTGATACCTAGACATCATGTCCTCTTCTCTTTCCAAAGTGGCTTCTTCAATTGAGTGATTGCTCCATAATACTTTAACTAATGAGATTTGCTTATTCCTTAGATCTTTTATTTTTTAATCCAAAATTCGTATAGACTTCTCTTCATAACTTAAAGTAGGTTGTACTTCTAAGTTGGTTGGCACAACTATTTGAGCAGAATCTTGAATGCATTTTCTTAGCAATTATTGGTGGCCAACAGATACCTAAATGCAAAGTTTTCGGAATGTCATCACTTTTATGCAAACTTTGGATATCGTGGCCATATCTGCCTAAAGGATTCATTGATCTAAATGCTTGGCTCTTTTTTTGGAATTTCTCCGTTGATATCCTCCTAACTAATAATGGAGAATAGGCCTAAAAAACAAACAAGAAAGTTAGTAAACTTCATAGCTCGCATCCTTGAGAAATGTCTCTTCCGTGGCACATCAACATGCTTAATGAGTTATATGACGTTTGTTTATTCTCGAAAATTAATTTAAAAAATAGATATTATCAAATTCGTACGAAAAATGGAGACGAATGAAAAACTGCTTTCAAAACAAAATTTGAATTTTATGAGTTGTTAGTCATGCCCTTTGGATTATCTAATGTGCCCATCACATTTATGAGGTTAATTAATGATACGCTTCAATTATGGCAACTTATGGTGGCAAACACAAACACTAGTTTCCTCTTAGATGTCCAATTGATGATCACCAAAAGTTCCCCAAATTCCAACCGATAAAAGCAGTATTAATCCATGTTGAAAAATTATGAATAGGTATGTTTATGAATCACCCTTAAAATTTCAGCACAAAATTCGTAGAATTCAAAAAGTTATTCACTAATAGGTCGGACTTGCGCAATTTGTCTGAGATAGCTGAACAAGGATGAATTTGAGAGAATATCACTTCGTCTGTGAGACTCCAAATAACATGAAAATTTAGGACATTCTTACTTGAGATGTGGTTGACAATCTTTGAAAATTTCAGAAGTTGAATCATTGAGATGAAAAAGATGTAGTACAAACAACCATGTTAGTTCAAAAAAGTGATAAGTATATACCTTTTGGGTTCTCCTCTTTTGAAGAAGCACTCCACTCTAACAAGGTAAAATTGAAAGTTCGTACAATCTTACGGGGATGACTACCTTCAGTTAAGATGGTAGAAAATGATGCAATAGTAAGAATTTTCATTATACTCACAAGATGAAAATAATTGGATGACAACAACTTGGGTGATGTAGCGGTTAGGGAAAACTATGGACTTGGAGAAGAAAATTCTCTAAACTTTTAATATTCATTTCTGCTGAATACCATAGTTTAGAGGAATTAAATATGCCTATTTTGAAACAAAATTAAATTAAAACTAAGATGCTTAAAACCAGAGAAGATAATAAACTCTCTCGACCGATATCCACTTTGCACCCTCGACAGGCCGAATATTCCCTTGCACTCACTCGGCCGAATATTCTCTTGCACACGGGGCGATCCTCATGTGAACTTCCAAATTTTCTCTCTCGCATGCATACAACCATGCAACACTTATTTTAACGTAAACTAATAAGTTGTTAAAGTAAAAAAATAAAATAAAAACTAAATTAGGTTACATAATTTACTTTAAAGAAGACAAATTCCTTCTTCAATTATTGATGTAACCGTAACTTTCTTCCACCTTAATGCATGAAATGACATCTCCTCATCTTGAGTGCTAGGTGTGAGCTTCTCCATGTCGTTGAATAAGTCACCTACGACATGATCATATAAGTTAATTAGTTTCTTGGCTCAGAAACGTGTGATTGCTCCTTAAAGCACGTCAATGAATCATGTATTACTACCGTTATTGAAAAATTTATCATAATTTATTTTGATGATATATCAGTTTATAACAAAACAAAACATTTTCCTTGTATGCTTGATTCGCTTCAACTCATCAGTTATGGGACAATGAAACAAATAAAAAATCAGATGTACAACTAAACAAATAAAAACATGAACTTGGGTACCTCTTTTTGGCGATAGCATCATCGCTTCTGCTCATACAGGAAGGTTTTAGTGATCAGATTACAGAATAAATATATAAACTGGACCGAATCATTAGCAGGAACAGGATAAGAAATTTTCTTATAAAACTCCATTGGCATTGCTGAATCCACAAGGGCTACAATTGGAATCTGCAAGCGATCTGCCTCACGAATAACCGATGACTTCCTCTCTGTATCCATAACTACAAAGCAATCAGGAGCTTGAGCAGGACCAAAGCAGAGCCTCTTATGCCTAGACCTAAACTTCTTGGGGCTTCCACTGTTGGTAAGAAACCCCCCCATTCTACAAAGAATCTTGTCGCTAGGGTTGTAGCATCCAATCTTCTTAGTCATCTGCCCGACAATCTCGTCGAAGAGGGGGTTCGTATTAACGAACATGAACCTTCCTTTTTGACGGACCAAGGAACCAATGAAGTCGCACGCATTGCGCATGCAAATAAGAGTTTTGTCGGAGTCGATAATGGCCATATGGTTTCGGAACCCATAGGTGAAGACCTTGAAATGGTGAGCAGCCACTCGCTTGCCTAAGTGAGCGTTGGTGCTCAATAATTTCTGAATTAAAATAGAATGAAGTGTCATTCCACTCCTTACTTCCTTATTTCTTCGTTGAATCTCAGGCCCAGAGTTCAAATATCAATCGCAACAACCGCCTCTGACTCCCCCACTCCTGCAAAAAATTTGAAAAGCTTTGTTCGTAAAATTCATAAGCAGTTCAGTTTGAATATCTATGCAAAAGGCACCCACTATATGTTTATGGATCATTTTTATATTTAGATATTTATTTTCTGATGCTCATCAATTAATATAAAAATTATGATTAATTATAAATAATTAGGAACTAAAATTTCAATCCAACGGGGGATAGGCAAGAGAACCAGTAAACAACTTAAACCAACAGTGAGGATGACAAATGCTAACATAGGCAAGGCAGCTCAAGAACTCGGCCTTAGCAAATCTATAACACATATGTTGCAATCTATAACAAGAATTAGTGCAATGACAGTTTTCAGATCAACAAATTGGGTTATTACACTCAACTAAATATCAAAATTTTATTTAAGCAGATGCCGGAACCAGAAAAATATATACACACTAAATATATGAATAATTCAATAGAGGTTAAAAAAGATTAAGATCTAAAGAATAATTAAATACAGAGACAATATTCAAAATATGAAACATAAAACAGAACACTGCAGATCTATAAACCTGGCTCAATTACCAAAATTTAATCAAATTTACAGTTCACTGCTCCCTGTTTTAAATTTCGGCCTTTAAATCACTCAAGAAGCATAACATTCAAACAGAAATCTATGTAAACAGAGACAAATACACCAAAATTACAGCTGTTCAGTTAAAGAATCAGTCCAGATTCTTGAACCCACATCCGCTCGAAAGACCACATTGTCCAGATCAAACATCAAACATCCAACAGATAATTTATGTCCAGATCAGCCTCAAAACAGTTCCAGAAAATCGATACAGATATAAAAGAAACGATAAGAGGAGGAATATTTTAAATAGCAAAGAATCAGAAAGACGAACTCGAAATCGGAAAGATATCGGTCCAATTTTATATGGAGCTCCAAATCACAGCAGTCAGATGAACAAAGTATTCACTGACTGCAAAACCAGGTTCACGAAGATGACAGATTTTAGCACAAACTGACAGACTTTCGCTTAAGCCAGCATTCGCTCCTTGCAAATTGCCTCTCTTCCGTTCTGTATTTCTTGCGCCGTCTATGGACTTTTAAAATCGAAAATGAGAGATAGGTTTTTTAACAAAGTCAAAGCTAATAAAGCCAGGTTCACTAAACTGCTGACCATTGTTAGTTAAAAATAATTGGGGAATGATCGATTTTAATCCTGAAATATTCAATTTATTTTAGTTAGTATCTTGTAATAAATAAAATGACAAATCAAATCCTATACTTTGATTCTGTTATCAGTTTTGACCTTTCATCAATAATTTTGTTAAACCCTCATTTAAAAAATTACCAAACGATATTGGATTCACTTAAAATTTTTACCATAGGTTCATTACTTAATGAAAAAATAATTTAAAAATTTTCGTAATTTGTTAACGCAAGAACGATTTATTGTAATTTTATTTTAGTATTTTATAAAACTATTATAATAAATCATACAAATTTTAAAAAATCACGAAAATTTTTTAATTATTTACCCATGATGTGCTGAATATGTGGAAAAATTTGCAAATAAATCCAATGTATTTGGTAGTTTTTTAAAATTAATCTCACTTTCTTTTTTATTTTATAAATTATTTTTTTAAAAAATAACAAACGATATTGGATTTATTTGAAAAGTTTTTCACATGTTTACCATATCATGGGTAGATAATAAAAAAATTTCGTGATTTTCTAAAACTTATATGATTTATTATAATATTTTTATAAATTACTAAAATAAAATTACAATAAATCGTACATGTGTTATAAAATCACGAAAATTTATAGATTATCTTCTCATTAAGTAGTGAACAGATGATAAAAATTTTAAGTGAATCCAATATCGTTTGGTAATTTATTAAATGAAAGTTTAAAGAAATTGTTGATGGAATGTCAAAATTGATAACATAATCAAAGTACAGGGTTTGATTTGCTGATTTTTTTAGTGCAGGGGGCTAACTGAAATAAAGTGCATAGTACAAGGTTAAAATCGATAATTACTCTAAAAATAACGTGTACACCAAATCAATATATGAAAAGAATAAGAGTAATCATGGTCCGGTTTGGTTTGATTTGATTTGATTTTAAGAGAGACTAAGACTGGGGCAATATATTTTGATTTTTAATTTTTAGAACCAATACAAAAGTATTTTTTATGATCAGACGAGAACGGAACCAAAAATCATGGCCCCGTTCTGATTTTTCCCAAAATGACATAATGTCATTAAACTATAACAAAACATAGAATGACTCGGGAGATATTCAGCTTGACACAACAAACACAAACACTACTACTTAGACCAAATCAAAAATGGGAATACACAATACAGAATACTCATTTTCACAGCCGCAATTCCTTCTTCGTCTTCCTCTCTTCTCCTCCTTCTGGTTCTATAGCTTCCATTAATAGATTTAAACTTCAACTAATACAGCCTCACCAGATTGCTGATTCAGTGGATGATGAAGATGAGAGTGTTTCTGACTCTCTCTCTTTCTAGAGTTCTGCTTTGAATCACCCTCTCTTAATCTCTGTGCTGTCAGATTAATCCATTTTTATGTACATTTTTCAGATCCACATTTATCGCCTTTTAATTTCTCTAAAGGTTAGTTACTGTACTTTTAATTTGAACAATAGTTCAGTTTTGATTTAGTTGATCCGATTTTTGCTCTTAACTTTTCGATTGATGAGCTGTTTTCATATTTTTAAGAATCTAAACGTGTATGTGTATTGGATTTTCTCTTTTGGCTTCTTTTTTTTTACCCTTATTTTCTGTCTTTCCTAAAGTCTTGACAAATATAAACCCTTAATCTTTTGTTTTGCGTTTCAATTTATTAAAAAAATGAAAAAAAAAATATTAATTAAACAATAAAAACCAATTTAACCCTTAAAACTACAAGTTTGTTTTAAAAAACCCTTAAACTAAAAACTCTAATAATTAAAACCTTAAATTATTCCAAATATAAAAAATCAAACAATGGTGAATGATGATCACCCCGTTCTCCATGTGCCAAGATCGGGAGGCCGTTATGGGGGGAAGGATCTCCCATTCTTTCTTCACTTTATAAATTAATTTTAAAAAAATACCAAACAATACTGAATTTATTTGAAATTTTTACCACATTATGGGAAGGCAATCTAGAAATTTTTGTAATTTTTTAACACTTGAATAATTTATTATAATTTTGTTTTACGTCTGTTTTATAAAATAATTAACTAAAATTACAATAAATCGTAAAAATGTTAGAAAATTACGAAACTTTCTAGATTATCTTCTCATGATGTGATTAACATGTGGTAAAAATTTTAAATAAATTTAATATCGTTTAATATTTTTTTGTTCCTCTATGAGACTGGAACCCCCGTTCATTCTTCGCTTTATAAATTATTTTTAAAAAAATACCAAACGATATTGAATTATTTGAAAATTCTATGTTAACCAAAAATAGGAATTCCGAGGGAGAATATTTATTTATCATACCAATTTTTTTTCATTTTACTGGTAAGAATATTTATTTATTTAAACTATTAACTCTAAATTAATAGGCCCAAACCTGCAGCCTAAAACTAGGCCCAAACCAGTTGTATTGGGCCTGATTCGGCCCAACTTTAATGAACATGAAAACCTAGTAGCGCATATAAATTCTAAGAAAACCCTAAGCGTCAGTTCAGTCGCGCGGGGAGAAGTGGGAAGGCGTCTCTGCAGGTGTTAATCTTTATCGATCTATCAATGGGTATGTCTTACAGTATTCAAACGGTTCTCTGTTGTTTTTCTTTTCTTCAAAAGACGAGGTCTTAATTGAATTTTGTTTTCGTTTGTGATGAGGTGTAGCAAGAATTAAGGTTCACGAGCTTAGACAGAAAACTAAGGCTGATCTTCTGAGTCAGCTCAAAGATCTGAAAGCGGAGCTTGCTCTTCTTCGAGTGGCTCAGGTGACTGGTGGAGCTCCCAACAAGCTCTCAAAAATGTAAAATTTTTTGTCGCCTGTTATGTTTTCTTTGTTTTATAAGATTCATTTATGTTTCTAAAAGTTTTTACGTCTTTGATTTCAGAAAGCTCGTGAGGTTGTCCATCGCGCAAGCGTTGACTGTGATCTCCCAAAAGCAGAAGGCGGCCCTTAGGGACGCCTACAAGAAGAAAAAGCTTTTGCCTTTGGATCTCCGACCCAAAAAAACCAGGGCAATACGAAGAAGACTAACGAAGCACCAAGTAATTGCTTTGCTTCGATCTTATTCTTTGTTTCTGTTGAGTACTTGTCTAGTTTCCAGCCAAATGCTATTACACAAAACTACTTATAGATATATCCCCTATACGTGAATAAACATCAGTAATACTTATTTGCTTGTTGAGTCTAAGGTATCCAAGTATCAATTTTTTGTGATTTTCTATAACATATACAGTTGTTAGTTGTTATGTTCTGCTTTGTTTTCTCTTTCAATATCTTTTAATAAGCCTCTCGCCCTATTGTATTTAGAATAAATAATTTCCAACTTCACCTTTATGTTTCATGATTAATATTTGTGAATGTCTCTTTTTTTCTTGATGACTGTTGCTTTCGTCTCTCAAATGAGTTTTTATCTGTTTTGCAGGCATCTCTAAAAACTGAGCGAGAGAAGAAGAAGGAAATGTACTTCCCATTGAGGAAGTATGCCATCAAGGTGTAGGGTAGTTCCCAGATTTTGATGACCATGTTGTTATGAACCCAAGTTTTGACGTTTATTTGTTCTTAATGTTGAATTGGGCACCTTGGCCTGCTCTTGCCCCTTCTTCAGTTCACTTGGCAAAGTATTCCAATTTATTCTACTGGGTTGTTCTCCCGCTCCTTTCCTCTACTTTTTTTGTTCAAATAAAAGTCTGATCTTTGCTTCTGCTATTTTTGCTTTCTTCTTTTAGATGAATCTGTGTCTGTTTACCATGCAATTACAGTAAAATAAATGGTGGGAATTTGATAATTGCTCATGAAATGGCGGCCTATCTTAGACAGTGCAAATATAGATGATTATGGTTAGGTAGATGAATGTCGATATGAGAGATTCTGCCCACGTCTTTGGGATTGGTTAATGGCTATTGCAGATGGAGTCTCTCGTGCTTATAATCAATCTCACGGAAGAAGAAAGTGATTTTGTAAACAATAATTCAACGAAGTTGCATCATCATTTTATAGTCAAAAGTAACTCTTTCTTAATGCTTATTCTATCACCAATTTTATAATCATAAAATTGGTTTTCAGAGGAGTGAAGCGCATTCCCAACATCAGCAAGAATTTGATTTCGACAGACAAACTCGACGACGAAAGGTTTGACAATACTTTTCGTGATGGAAATTAGAACCTTACTAGAGGTTCATTGATCTTGGTGATAAGAGAAAAATGTTCCTCATTATATGTGATGTACACAAAAATCGCGGATTCCACAGTCCATGTGATGGGTAATAAGGTTGCAAAGTTTGTGAATTCATTGTCTAAGAAAAAGATTGAGAAGACTCGGAAGAAATCAGATTCTCAGGTGAAGTTCAGGTTGGGATTTGAGGGTACATCAGAGCCGGTGAGTCAGCCTATTACAGATGTTCAGTCACAAATTTTAATTTCACGTCAAAGTAGTATCCTTAAAGACAGAACCATGTGGAAGGTTAAAGCTCCATGACGATATCATGAAACTATGAATTATGGGTTGAAAGTGTTCAAGGGTAGTTATTCCTATGTGGAGTCTTTAATATGTTCAGATGCAGTTCGTTGCAACAACTATAATAGTTCTGTAATACCATGAAGGAGGAGATGCGATTTCTTCTCAAGTAAAGTTTAAGCGAGGCTTAAACTTGATCGGTATCGGAAGTTGAGTTGGCCCATATGAGATTTTTGTGGCAGATGATGTTATTTTTAATGGAGTTTTACAGATTTATTTCCTTATACCGGAATTTCTGTGAAGATTGTTAGAGTTCAGTGTTCTGGATTCGCTTTAAATTGAGCCGAGTAATCCGTTAGATCTCTCATGTGAAATTCATGTCAAGACGGAAATTGTTAGAATTTAGTGTGACCCGATTTGTAGTTGGGCTCGTATATCGATATTAAGGTTTTATGTTTTCTCTATTTATTGATGTTTGCGTCGTAAAACTCATTGTACCAATTTTCATTAGTGATTGTTCTCCTATACTGGTGGTTTTTTTTTCACTTTTAGGATTTTCATGTAAAATTTCGGTGTCCATTATTTTCTCGTTTTCTTTTTTGATTTCTAGTTCGATTTCAACACAAAGCATAGTTCAAACCAAAAAACTTCAAAATTGAAAGCAAATTTGAATCAAACTGAGCATAATTGTAACAGATAGTTAACTGCGGAAAGT
The DNA here is from genome assembly GCA_022432975.1 of Begonia masoniana. Classification (NCBI taxonomy): domain Eukaryota; kingdom Viridiplantae; phylum Streptophyta; class Magnoliopsida; order Cucurbitales; family Begoniaceae; genus Begonia; species Begonia masoniana. Next base: position 48,527,830 of record CM039509.1, on the reverse strand, counting down.
TAAAAGTTCATTTGTCTATAAAATAATGCAATATTAAAGTTCAACGAGGTCAAAAACAAGCTTAAAAGTTCAAGTTGAACTGGCCTCAAATTTGCCAGATTTAACTTGGTCCTACTGTACATATTTGAGCTGTTATTATAGTTTCTCTGATTAATAAAAATATAAGTTTTAGAAAAATAAAATTTATTTGCCTTATTTTCGATTCATGGCAATAATTTAGGTGTAGTGTACAAGGTGTAAAAGCTGAAACGTTGAATTCAACTAAGTCAGTCAACGATTCTTGGTCCGACGTGGAAACTTGGGACTGTTCTTCTTCAATTTATCCCTCCTTTCTGATTCAGCTGATCGACGCCATTAATGATTGGAAGTTCTTCCTTCTCTCTCTCTCTCTCCCTCGAAGATGATGCTCACTGTGACTCTGAAAATTAATTCATTCATGTTAAGAAAAGAAATCTCAGATGTCGCAATCTCGGCTTCCAAAGCCCTTCAGTGTTCCACTTCGTTTCCTGTTTCTCGAAGTTCTCTTTCGTTAACATTTTCGGAGTTGACGATGGACGAAAACATCGAGAATGCTGAATCTGTTATCTGCAAATGGGATGTGAACTCTTCTACTATCAACAAATTCACTTACCTCATCCAACACAGCCGGAACGAAGCTAGGGATTTTCTCAAATCGGTCACTGGTTTGAGAAAGGTGATGCATTATCTGGTCATTGAAAACGCGACCTCCCGTAAACTCTCTCGAGCTCAAAGCTAATGCAAATCGCCATGAAAAGGCTTGAGAAAGAGTTCTATCAAATTCTGGTCTCCAATCGCAACCACCTCCATCCAGAATCTGTTTCCGGTCGATTTTCCGGTGGATCTTCTTATTCCGACGAAGACGACGAGATTCGTGTAGATTTTGAGCTGGAAATGACTGGGAAGTATATCTCTGAGACGGAAAGAGCTTCAGAATTGGCCATGTCTGATTTGAAATCCATAGCCGATTGTATGATTAGTTCTGGATATAAAAAAGAGTGCGAAAGCTGAATTGGGAATCGCTTGACCACATGATCAAAAGGTGGATGGTCGTTGTCAAGATTGCCGTGAGAAAGCTGTTCAGAGGGAAAGAATTATCTGCGATCATGTTTTTTCATCTTCAGAAGCAATAAGAGAGTCATGTTTCAGCGAAGTAACCAAGGAAGGAGCAATCAATCTCTTCAAGAGTGAAATTCAAAGAAGGATGAGTAAGAATAAGCCCAAAATCCTACCTTATTGGTAAAGTAATCACCACTTTCTTTGCTACATCTTGGTTGATAGCCTTAGAAAATATAGAGGTGCTAAAGGGGATTTTCTTTTTCTCAAAGCAAAAAGAGATACAAGAAAAACAATTATTTTCCAAAACGTTAGAAATAACTTCAAAAGGATCATGAAAGTCATGCTCGATCTCGACAAAATAGATTTCAAATTCAAAAGAGTTCAACATGCTATAAGCTTTAAATAGAGAAATCAAACGCTTAATAAACACGTAAAACCTATGTAGCAGAGCATAATACCTGACAAGATAACTACATTTAAATTTCATTGTATAAATGGTAAGTTTATGCATGGGTTTCAAAATAAAGGTGAATTTAACGTCATATAATTTGCAAGTTCAAGAAAATTCACTTAGGTTTATCATGCTAAGATCCATAATCAACAAAATCAATGGTTTATTGCAAAAAGTAAACTAACTCAACAAATACATTCATAGTTAGACCATCAATTTCTTTCTTTCAACACAAATAGTTTTGAAGCTAAGAGACTATCATTAAGAATTATTTTCAAACCATTCAAGAGCAAAACATTTTTTAAGAATCTATCACGAGGATGCCATGAAATGGAAATGTGATAAGATTCCAAAATATAGAAGTTCAATATATTATCATTCGTCAAAGATCTTATCATATCTCTAAATAATGATTTCATTGCAAAACAAACATTATATTCTTCATAAGCAATGGAAATGAAGTAATCTATAAAATCACAAGAGAGTGTGATGATATAATTCTTTTTAAACAAGAAATATTTATCATTATGCTCAATTACATTAAGCAAAAATAAAAATGCAAAATAAAACAAAGCAAAATTTGAAGTATTCCATCATATTCTAAACAACCAAGAAATTAGATGGTTTTGCGAAATAAATACGTGGACTAAATCATTCAAAATTTACTTTTCATTTTTAAGGCTTGGCTTTAAGATGCTAGGGTGATTTAGGACTCTACAAAAATTTCTAGTCTTCTTAGTCCAAGAGAAGAAAAAGGGGAAAGCATATCCTTTCAAATGATAAGCTCTACTCTCGGTTTGGATTGCAAAGGGATCTAGATAGTTCTTATCCATTAGGTAGGACTCTTGTTGGATGTCGGGAATAGGCGTTGGTGCATACTTTGCATGAAAAGTTCCCTCTAAAACATAAGTTAGCTCAACAAGGTCCTCAACTGAAATTTCCTGCCTAAGGTTATAATAAAATGGGTCATGAAAAGTGATAACCTCGAGAGATTTAAAATTTTGGAAGTTACCGGTTTTGGTCTCTATTTCTTGGAGATCAAGGTCTTCTATGATTTCTACCATTTGCTCACTTTCATCTTCAAAGAGAGATTGAATATAATATCATGCTCTGAAAGAGGCTAAATGCGCATAATAAGCAAGAGGTACTGAAACACACAAGTTTGAGCAGGAAGAGTAGTTCAATTAAATAAAAATGAAATAAACTCGGAAATCAAAAAATAAGAGTCACACCTATGGAAACAGATCTAGTGCACCTTGCATACCTACGTAAAACAATTGCAACATTCATCAAATTATATGAATGACGTGACAAAATTATATGAATGACGTGACATTAAAACCCAACAAAGTCAATAAACAAATATTCAGATATCTTATGTGTAACAAAAGTTATTAGTCAACAATTGCAGCGAATCTACGGTAAATTTGTTCTCGTCGTACAACACATGATAATGTGCTAGTCGGCTTGTTCCCTAAAAGATAAAAAATATCTTGACTTCCAATGATGAGCTACTTTAAAAGAGTGCTTAAAATGATATAATGATTTTACCTAAATGCAAGTATGGTTTTTGAGGTAAAAATCAAATTATGTGGGATGACAAATTTTTGTAGATTTAAACATGTAGCATATAAGGAGTGCTACCACAGGATCGAAAATTTATATGACAACATTCATTAAGAAAAAACTTTTAAAAATTTGGTAGTATATTCTCACTTCGATCAAGGTTGCGATTATCAGCTGGAAATAGTCGTGTATGATGTCACTTTTGCACCACAATAAAAGTAACAGGAGGTTGATGTCCTTCTTGTAGTGGGGCACATGCATGCACAATCTCAAACATATAACTATGGCAGGTAGTCAAAAAGAGTTATAGTCCAATTCTCATCCGCAATGCTATTACGTTTCGGGTGACATCCATCTTATATAACAAAACCTGATTGAATTGACCTTCACTTACACCATCTCTACAATGCAAAGTAAATGAGAAATAAATAGTTAGGACTTGTATGAATCTAAAAAATTTAGTTATTGCTATGACACATCATGCAAGAATAGAACTTGTAAAATATAATTATGTGGGGCTTTCGACCACCAGTAGATTTATAAAAAGAGACCAAAAGTTCCTTACAAAATATGTTCGTTTGAGGAAACAACTAAAATAAAATGTTTACATTATGTTCGAGCGTTGGAATTGCAAAAGATTGACAACTTACTTGATCATTCCACCATGCACTAATCCTCGTTGAGAATCTTGGACTAGTTTGTATAGATCTTGAATAATTTCTTCCCGATGTGATTGAGAAGAAATAAGTCCTTTATACTTAGTAAATTTCGGCCAATCCATGGAGGCTACAACCAACAAAACTCGGTCCTTCCACAGTGGCATTACGTGTTTACTCTTTTTCATTTCAAATCATTTTCTTTCATGAAATGATGTAAATTTTATATTTGTTGGTCGTCGCCTCCATGGATTGCCTGAAATTTACCAAGTATAAATGACTTATTTCTTCTCAATCACATCAGGAAGAATTATTCCAGATCTATACAAGTTAGTCCAAGATCCTCAACGAGGCTTAGTGGATGGTGGAATGATCAGGTAAGTTGTCAATCTTTTGCAATTCCAATGCTCGAAATAGTGTAAACATTTCATTGTAGTTGTTTCTTCAAATTAACATATTTTGCAGGGAACTTTTGCTCTCTTTTAATAAATCTACTGGTCTAAAGCCCAGCAGAATTGTATTTTATAGGTTCTATTCTTGCATGACCTGTCATAGCAAAATTAAATTTTTTAGATTCATACAAGTCCTATCTACTTATTTTTCATGTACTTTACATTCCAGAGATGGAGTAGGTGAAAGTCAATTCAATCAGGTTTTGTTACATGTGATGGATGCCATCCGAAAGGTAATAGCATTGCTGGATGAGAATTTGACTATAACTCGTTTTGGCTACTTGCCATAGTTACATGTTTGAGATTGTGTAGGCATGTGCCGCACTACAGGAAGGATATCAACCTCGAGTTACTTTTATTGTGGTGCAAAAGAGAAATCATACACGACTATTTGCCGTTGATAATCGCAACCTTGATTGAAGTGGAAATATACTACTAGGATTTTGAAAGTTTTTTCCTAATAAATGTTATTATATAAATTTTCAATCATGTGGTATAGCTCATTGTATGCTACATGTTTAAATCTAGGCACCGTGGTAGACACAAAAAATTTTCATCCCATAAAATTTGATTTTTATCTCAACAGCCATGCTGGCATTCAGGTAAAATCATTATATCATTTTAACCACTCTTTAAAAGTAGCTCATTATTGGAAGTGCAGACATTTTTTTATCTTTCAGTAACAAGCCGACCAGCACATTATCATGGTGCTGTATGACGATAATAAATTTACTGCAGATTCGCTGCAATTGCTAACTAATAACTTGTGTTACACATAAGACATATGAATTTATGTCTATTGACTTTAAGGAAGATTGAGACCAGACCAATAAAATTTAGTTTTCAAATTTTAGAACCGAGACCATTAAAAAATTTTTTAGGATCTAACTAGAACCGGACCAAAATTTTGGCTCCGATTTTCCCATTATTAATTATTTTTTTTAATAATAATCTTAACAAAAAATAAAGACAATCAAATTGTATTAGATATCTAAACACAAAAACAAAAGACAAAAAAACAAAATACTAAACATAAAAACACTTAACACAAAACATCAAAGAAAAAAACAACACAAATATTTTCTAATTAATTCACTAGGCTTAGACAGATTAAAGCTTAATGAAACTAATCAAATATAGGCATACAATACAAGATAACACACTTTAAGTGGTCCTAAACATTTGACAAAAACAACACAAAATATCAAAGGTTGACACAACAACAAGTGGCTCTCGGCAGATGCTCAAATTATCCAATTAGTTCACAAGATTAGATAAACAAATCCTAATGAAACTAACCAAGGATATATCCAAAATTAGCACATCCAAAACAGCAAGACACACCTAAAGGTGATCCTAAAATGTTTAACAAAAACGACACAAAATTAGCAACAATATGCTCCTCGAATTTACAGCAATCTCTTGGCCGAAGGAGACTCCAAATTAAGACATAAACGTTCACTAGAAAACACAGCAAGAGGATGTAAACTGAAGTGAACCAAAATCAAATTCAAGGGGTAAGGACAAAAAAACTTACCTTACCTTCGTCGATCGAGGGGGACAGTGTCGACTGTCGAACTCAATGGTGAGCGATGAGCCGGCGCGTGTGACAAATAATGAGAAACGGCGAGGGCGAAGGCGAGAGACTCGAGTCTGCAAAGATGAGAGAAGAGAACTGAGAACTCGATACTATCGAGTCGATAGTTAGGGCAGTCGTGGTCCAGGTCCGTTTTACAGGTATTGTCTCATTCCCTCCATTCCCAATTCCAACTCCAAATCCGCCATTGAAGCCAAAACTCAGTACCAGAGAAATCAGATGGAGCAAGAACAGAAAACCCAAAACCCAGTTTTTCTTCATTTCTGAGCAGACAAGAACAGAAAAACCGAGCTTCCACTTGACTTTAAATTTTGAAAAAAAAAAAATAAAAAATTTCTTTTGAGGAGCATATGGATCGTTACAGCGGATGGGAGTAAGTTTGTCCACCAAAAATAATTAAAGCATGGTACCACTTCATCATGAACAAACAGAGAAGTTGATGTGAAAATGAATGAAATAAAGCAGATGCTTCTATTTCTACCTCCTTTTATTGCATGGCAGCTAAGCTTCAAAATTGCCAGTCTTAATCTCATCTCTACAAACATGTGTATTGTCTTCATCGTTAATCACATTTACCACTCAATAATTATGTTTTAATGCTAAAAATGGAATTTAGATTCTGATTTAGAGGACATATTCAGTCTCTTAATTATCAATAGATATATTTTTGATATTATTTAATCGGTTACATTCATCCACTAAAACACACTTTACAGACTTTCTTTATTTCTGTGACTCCCTTTCATACTTGACAGAAAATTTTGCATTTTATTCTCTAGTGGAATCTAAAATAATCACAACACTGTGCAAAAGAGAAGATAGAGAAATCAACCCATTTAAAAAATGGAACATACGAGATTGGAATTACATTAAGAGTTAAAATAAGAATTAAAAAGAAAGTGTGAATGTGAATATTACGTGATAAATTGAACTGATTGAGTAACGATAATGATAATAAATTTAAAAAATGGAGCATACGAGATTGGAATTACATTATAACTGAGGACCGTGCCGAGACATCTGAATACCAACACAAACTTCAAAATACAGGCAACGAATAATAGTATCGTCGAGCATGCAAAAGGAGAGTGGAATCTGTACCTATGTTCAGGGACAGTCCTATCTGGGTTTGTCGAAGGCTCTGATAATACCCCTTCCAATATTCCACTCCATCCCCAAGTTCACCCTTAGGTCCCAATTGTAACGAGAAAAAGGATCGACCAACAACTGTATAGCTGCAGTAGTGAAGTTCAACCAAAATAGAGGCATAAAAAAATGATAAATAAAAAGATATCCGTAGTGTGAAGCAGAAACATTATGTTAAATTTGCGTTCTCTTCTGCGATAAAAGAAAACAAAGGAATAAAAAAATTAGATTTGTCGAAACTAAAAATTTTGTAAAAGAGTATGATATCGGACTTGTAGACGTAGAAGTTTCATATTGAATGTCAGGTAACTCAACTACTAATTCCTTCTATTGAAATGGAAGCGCCCCGGCGGTATATAGGCTTTTGCTTCCATCATAAGCCAACATTCTTTTGTTCAAGGGTGACTCCTTGTATATATCTTCGAGGCGCTTAATGACGGATGTACATACCTTCTTTGACGAGATTTCTGGTTTGATTGACACCTAAAATTGTTGAAGTTATCAAACCAGTATGAGTAAAAAAATTTAAAGCCATTTCTATCTCGTTTCTTTTTCAAATTTGGCGAAAAAATCTAACAGAAAAGATTAAGATGTACCTCGTAGTGATGGATATTTTTGTCCGAAAGACCGAAACTTCCACGAGAAAATGATTCGCTCGGACAACTATCTTTTTACCCACCATTGGAAGGCTCAGAGCCTTGGAAGAAACAGGATAAGTGGACGGTTGCGGACTTGAAGAAGAAGGCTCAGATCTCAAACCAGCTACAGTGGGAGATTCCTTAGAAGCAGAATCAACAACAGATCGAGAACCTCGTTTCACATCACTCCCATCACCACTGCCGGAAGTTTTTCCAACACTCCTTCCGCTGACACCAGAAGAAGCACCACGACTATCGACGGATATTCAAGCATCGATTCGGATTGGCCGACTGATTCATCGCAGAAGACGGTTGATTGCGATGGGAATCGGCTCCTCGGCGATCGCCTCCCCGTCGAGGCATTCTATGATTGTAGATTTAAAAGTAGAAAAGAGGTTCCTTTATAGACGGTTTTACCCTCTTCGACAATGCGTCAACTGCAGTTAAACAGATGTTTAAAAGAAGGAAAAGGAAAGCCTCAGGCAAAGTGCAGCTCAAAAGTAACAGGGTTCTGTAAGAAAGGACAAGCCGAAATTCCTGGTCGCATAAATAGCGACCCGCACGAATGGTGTTACGACATATGCAATGCTCCGATTGGCCGTTTTGGACACGTATTTATTTCAGCTTATTATTATATTTAATTTAACTAATATATTTTTGAATATTATTTATTTCAATTTGAAAACAGTTTTTAAAAAATTCCCAAAAAGGACACGTAGCAAGAAGACCTTACGAGTAGGTCAAAAAGAGGAAAAAGTTGAAAAGAATTAGACAACCAGCCGACGTGTCAGAGATTTCATCCGAAAACGAAACTTCCCAGGTATCATGGTTCATGGGACTGATCATCTATTTTGCAGGGTCCACTTTGCTGCAATGTGCTTCTTGCTCTCACAGAAATATTCTCTTCTTTTTAATATTTTAAATTATTATTTTTTATGCAAATATATCACTTCAAAAATTACTGGAATGTCTAAGCTTCTACGTTGGGCTGTTGGGTACTAAAAAATATTAGAAAAATTATCGATTATAATTCTGTACTATATCCGTAATTTCAGGTAGCCCGCTTTATTAAAAAAACCAACAAACCAAAAGATAATTTGAAAATTTGTATGATTTTCTAATACTTGTATAATTTATTATAATTATTTTATAAAGAAATTAAATAAAATTATAATAAATCGTACAAGTGCTAGAAAATCACGAGACTTTTCAAGTATCTTCAATGTGGTGAAGAGGTGGTTAAATTGGAAGTAAACTACTATCGTTGTTATTTTTGTAAAATTAAGTTATAAAGCGAAAAAAGAACTGAGATTAATTTTAAAAAAAATATCAGACGATATTTATTTTACTTGAACTTTTAACCACAGCTTTATCATATTATGAAAAGATAATTGGAAAAGTCTCGTGATTTTCTGATATTTATACGATTTATGGTAATTTATGTAATTATTTTATAAAGAAATTAAATAAAATTATAATAAATCGTACAAGTGCTAGAAAATCACGAGACTTTTCAAATTATCTTTTCATAATGTGGTGAAGCTGTGTTTAAATTTTGAAGTAAACTAAATATCGTTTGTTATTTTTGTAAAATTAAGTTATAAAGCGAAAAAAGAACTGAGATTAATTTTAAAAAAAAATCTAAGACGATACTATTTACTTGAACTTTTAACCACAGCTTTATCATATTATGAAAAGATAATTGGAAAAGTCTCGTGATTTTCTGATATTTATACGATTTATGGTAATTTTATTTAATTATTTTATAAAATAATTATAATAAATCATACAAGTGTTAAAAAATTACAAACAATTTCATATTATCATCCCATGATGTGATAAATATGTGGTAAAATTTTCAACTAAATCTAATGTTGTTTGGTATTTTTTTTTATAAAATTAAACTCAATATACTTAACGGAAATCATAGTACGAGGTTCGGTTTGTCGATTTTTTTAATAGAGGGAGTTAGTTAAAATTACGGGTATATTATAGAGTTAAAATTGATATTTTCTCAAAATATTATAATCTACCCACTTCATTACTAATTGATGTTCATCAAGTGCCTCAATTTAAGAAGGTACTAGTATAATAACAATTATCAACGCTTGAACTTTATTTAATCACACAACCAAAGAGCGAGATAGGTTGGGTTCGAGACACTCGCTCAACTTGTTGTTTACTTGATACAATATAAAAATTTCATGTTTGGTCATGGACAAGTTTTCTATATTTGTTTTATTCATAATGTAAATCGTTTGGACCACTTTGTTGGGACGTCACTTAAAACTGCAGGAGCCCTGACATTCTCATGTCATCAATCTAGTGTTCTCTATCTATCTACATGCGCCCTGAATCGCAGAAGGCTATTGTGTTTAAAGACCGCCCAGTTCATTTGAAGCTCCCCAACAACGTTACAGTTTGAAAGTGACCCAGGACCACGGTGCCCGGTGGGCTGCAGGAGTGGGGACCAGCCATTGATGGAGAAGGTAGTTTATTTAAAGCTCCCAACAAGGTTACAGTTTGAAAAGTGACCTGGGACCACGGGCTCGATAGGGAAGTTACAAGGTGGAGACCAGCGAGGGGAGCAGCCAGCCATTAATGGAGGACCTGCGCTCTTCCTTCGTCTGTCACACGTTAGTTCGACACATTTTCATATAATAAATAACTATTACTACACTTATTTAACACATTATGATTGAATATTATCACATCCATACAATAAAGTTCCTTGATATTTTTCATTAATGATATAACTCCAACCACTTATCTCAGTGACAGTCCACGGCCAAGCCTATGACTATGCCTAATTCTTACATTCAGGCTCCCATGTAATTAACAAAAAAAAGAATTGCAAGGATTTTTAAAGGCTTCAACAAAAATTTCACTTGGGATCTATCACCCTTCGTTCTCCGTGTGTCAAGATCGAGAGACCATTCTCCAGAATCGGGAGGCTGTTATGCGGCAGAGACCTCCGTTTTTTCTTCATTTTATAAATTATTTTTAAAAAAATATCAACGAAGATAATCTGAAAATTTTCGTGATTTTCTAACACCTATATGATTTATTATAATTGTTTTATAAAATAATTAACTAAAATTACAGTAAATCGTACAAGTGTTATAAAATCACAAAACTTTTCAGATTATCTTCCCATGATGAGGTGAACACGTGATAAAAATTTAAAATAAATTAAGTATTGTTTGATATTTTTTTAAAATTAATTTATAATGTGAAGAAAAAATAAGGTCGCTTAAAAATTAATTTATAACTCTAACTATGATTCTAACTTCGAGATCTCAATGAACTCTATACGATATGAGAGCTTCTGGCGAAATATAAGAATAACAAACAATTTCTGATTTTGTTTTTCAGGTTCGATGCCGGTAAATGTGTCCTGAATTTCAACTAAATACGTGAACATGGGTCCAACGGGCGATAACAGATCCACGAAGAAGGTTGTTCTTAGCCTCCGTTTGGGTCTGACTGCACTCTTTGTACATCTATCAATGTCTCTGTATATTTGCGGAGTGTAGGAAGAAGACTGTTATTATTTGATTGTAGCTACCCAACTACATAATAAAGCATTTGTTTCTTGTTTTGTAATATATGCAAACCTAGGGCCAGGATTTCTTGACTTAGTATCTTCTCTCTGCAGCCCAACAATCGTCATGTTCTCTCCTGAAACTTCTGCATCGCCATCATTGTTCTCACCTGCTTCTCTTTTACTCTCCCAACCACTCCACTTCACTACTACGACCATCGTTTTCTCCTCCTACCAGCAGTAATATGAAACCGCGCCCATCCCTAGTTTTTTTTTATGCATTGTTAATCGTGGGCGGGTAAGCAAATGACTTATCTTTGTTTTTTGTTTTGTAATATATCCCTAGTTAAATGAGTCAAGACATCGCTCGAATCAAAGGATACTTCATCGTCTTCAGCATCTTCTTCGTTTCTGCAGCTAATCCCAAGATTCTGAATCAAAGCTTCAACCCCCTCTTTCGTCAGTGTTTATAGTTTGAATTGATTATGTTCAGGTTTAGCCACGTTCAGACTTCATATAAACATTCAATTTCTATTTGATCATACTTCAATTCCCACGTATTCTATCATCATTCTCCTCCTGTATCCCAAACTAATTCCGGCGAATTAATCTCCACCTTCGTCCAGCCAATTTCATCCTCGTACCACAAATCCATAAACGCCATCTCGCCCTTGCCGTTTTCTGTTCTGGGCGTTATTCGAAACCGGAAAACTGGGCAGGAGTTGTTTACACGCAGCCAATTCTTGATGCAATCAGCTTGGAAAAAGGTGTCTGCACGACGTCTCTCCTAGTCCGTCGCAGATCTCTAACCCGTCCAAACAAATAGCACAGTCCGTCCCATCCGTCTTGATAGCTGCCAGCGTAATCTCTTCGATTATGGCCTTCGCCGCTAGACATGGCCAGGCCTGGAATTCTCCCAACTAAGGTCGAGAAGAGAATCGAGCATGAGCCTTCCAACAAAACTAAGAATTTTCCTGAGTCTCCTCCAATTTTGCTGCAAGAGATAAACAAGCCACAGATAGCAATTGCATAGTCCAAGCTTTTCCTTTCTGCATCAAGGGTATTCGAAAAAAAAGGTTGATCGACAAGAAATCGCCAATCCAATCAACAGGAAAACATATTTTTTGATGAATCTGCCCAAGAAATGGCAATTGAGAAACCTTGGTTTATTCTATCTCAACTTACAGGTAATTCGTAAGTCGAAAGAAATCGATCCAAGTAGTTTATGGCCAAGTACGTAGAGAGAGGTCCAAAAGTAAAATGAGCTCCAACCTGTTGACACCGATTGCTAAAGTCGTCAACAAATGAAACAATAAAAAAGAAAAATCACGTTCTAGCATAAGTATTTATGAGAATTAAAGATTCAGAATTGGAGAAACAAGGCTTTGAGTCAAAAAACCACAGCCACATTCCATCAAACAGTTCTCGAGCATTACTTCCAGTGTCATTTTTCAACTACAAACTTATAAATTTTTTGCATGGAATGGTGTCCAAGTCTAATCTACAAAGAATTATAGCAAAAACAAAAGCCATTCAGAGAGGAAAATCATCTCAATAGTTTATAAGTTAGCTGAAAATGCTGAAAGCAGAAAGAAAAAAGAAGCTACCTTTATTATCCAATCCACGGCTTCTTGTCTAGCCATGAGGTCTTGATCTGAATCTCTTAACCACTTCAAATAATCACTCCAAGGTAGATGATGGCATTCCTGCTCAATCATCAGACTCAAGAACTCGTCGATCGGCAATGGCAAAATTTCGCCATTAGAGCTCTGATTCTGATTATGAGTGCGGTGATTCGGACGAGGCCATGTAGCCTCCTCCGCCGCACCTCCATACTCATTATTATTGAAAATGGTGTAGTCCTCTGCACATAAAAGGCTTGAAAATCCAGAATCATAGCTGGGCGCCATTGCCAAAACAGTTCCAAAATCAATAATTTGACCTTCACCAATATCTTCTTGATTTGCAATATCAACAAACTACAAACTTTGAAATCAATAAAATGTTATTTGTCAAAAAATGAATGTTACCTTATATGCAATATATTTACAGAGAGTTTCTCAAGTGAGAGGAGAAGAATAGATTTCTCTGAATATTTGGAGGAACAAGTCTTACATGGGATAATGGCTCCAACAGCTGGAAGTACGATTAAAGTTCAAAATAACTCTTAACAAGTCAATATTTGCTGTTGAAAAAATGTGTTGACACTCATGATCGTCTGATTTGTCATCTCTTTTCCCCTATCATGGAGTAAAATAGGTCAAGGTCTCTTGGACTGAGGGTGAGACGCCATTGGCACCACACGACCTTGAGCCAAACTTTGTTCTTTTTAACCCTATTCGTTGTGTTCGAGTGGCACCTTCGCCTGCTAGTTGCCCCTTCTTTAGTTCACTTGGCAAAGTATTCCAATTTATTCTACTCTAACAAATTCCATATCATTAAACTTGAACTTAGTGTTAGTAATAATAATGTTCTATTCTTTGCCTTAATCAAACTTGAAGCAAGGGAAAAGAATAGGGTTCTTCTCCCTCCCCTTTCCTCTTCTCTTTTTTTTTTGGTTCAAATAAAAGTTTGATCTTTGCTTATGCTATTTTTGCATTGTCTTAGATTGTTTGTTGTTCTCTGCAGCAAAAGCTTCCAACTTTTCCGCCATGAGCACAACCAAGATAAGCTTAAAGCTTCTGATAGACAAGAAGGGCCGTAGAGTTCTATTTGCAGAGGCTGGAAAAGACTTTGTAGATTTCCTTTTCAGCCTCCTCGCATTACCCTTTGGTTCCGTGGTAGGCCTCCTCGCCAACCAATCAGCAGCCGGCTCCATTGGCAACCTGTACAAAAGCATCGAAGATTTAGAGGAAGCTTATTTACAGATCGACAAGAAAGTCATTCTCCTCAGACACATCGCTCCGACGACCTCCACAACCAGTTTTCCGATCCTGCTCCCGACTTACACCGATCCAAATCCCCCACTCAAGAAGATCTACAACTGTCCGAAGAATCATCGCTACGTGTCGAGGGATCTAAATGCAACTTGCATTCATTGTGGGTCGCAGATGAACCAGGAAGTTCAGTTGCAGGAATCGAAGAACGTGGAGGGGAGTTCAGTCCTCCATGGGAGAGGGTTCGTTCAAGGCCTGGTGACTTACATTGTGACTGATGATTTGATGGTCATGCCCATGTCCATGATTTCTGGAATTGCGGTCTTCAACAAGTGTAACGTCAAGGAGTTTGATGGTCTTGAGGAGGAAATGGTTGAATTCGGTATTGACGAGGTAATTTCTTTTGTTTAAAACATTCTCTTCCGTCAAATTTTGAATAATGTTACGTATATAACTCTATTCAAATACTAGTTAATATGTTAAATAATTATTTATATAATTAATATAATAAATTAATTATTTATTATTTATTACATTAATTACATCAATTATTATTTATATATTATTGCGTATTTTAAGAGAATATAATAATAGATTAAAGGATAAAGTACAATTTGGCCCCTACAACTAGGTGAAATGGGCAATTTACACCGTAAACTTGGATAATGGGCAATTTGGCCCCTACTACTAGGATAAAGTGCAATTTGGCCCCTACTGTCATATTTTCCGTCAAAAAGTAACGTTTTTTGACTTGTTTATTTTTTTTTTCCGAAATGCCCCTCACTGGACCGAACCGGACAGGACCGGTTCGGCTAATTCCACTATGTTTTTTTTTTTTTAAATTTTCGAAAAAAAAGAAGACAGAGGAATAGAATTAAAAAAAAAAAAAAACAGAGTGGAATTAGCCGAACCGGTCCTGTCCGGTTCGGTCCAGTGAGGGGCATTTCGAGAAAAAAAAATAAACAAGCCAAAAAACGTTACTTTTTTACGGAAAATATGACAGTATGGGCCAAATGACACTTTATCCTAGTAGTAGGGGTCAAATTGCCCATTATCCAAGTTTACGGTGTAAATTACTCATTTCACCTAGTTGTAGGGGCCAAATTGCACTTTACCCTAGATTAAACATGACATTACTCATAAATTTTTTCTTATGAATCGTCACTTACTATTTTGATCGGGTTGTTAACTTAGGATCCCTTTATTATAATTATGGGAGCGAAACGAGATTTAAGAGAGATTAATTTCTGTTGGTGAATATTTTCTTAAATGCTTATATTCTAGAAAAATAATGTAAATTTTATTTTTCATACAGTTGTTTTTTTGAATTCAGTCTATCGTTTTTTATTCCAATTTGAGTTTTTACGTCAATTTTTTTTATTTTTTTTTTATTTTTGTCCATTAGTTTTTTTTTTTTTTTTTTTTTTTTTTTTTTTTTTTTTTTTTTTATTACTTTTATCAAATATATATAACTGGACTAAAAAATATTTGTGTTTATTTTCAGTGCTCATCTTCTAAGGTTTTTTATATGGATTAATTCAATTAATATAAGGAATGATTGCAGGGTTTGAAGCTCTTGCGAGCTTCTTTGCATTCAAAGGCAGCTCTCACTCAAGTCTTCCCCGTACAACCTTAACTGAAAAATATTCAGGTGGCTGAGATTTGAGAGACTCTTTGATGGATTTGTTGAAGTATCTTTCACTAATTTGTCATTGTAGTTTTGTCGTCTCATCCATAACGATCATAAACCATTCGTATACGATCAAAATAAAATTCAGGTACATTTTATACGAAAAACGTATCTCTTAAATTGGTCATAGTTGCATCATCAAGTCTTCTAGAATCTCATTCAACTACTGGGCGTAGATTAAATGTGTCTTCCTAACTATACGTAGTATTGCCCACGCTAAGCCACATAAAGTTTGTAATATTTTGCTGGAAAATTGATAATCATCGTGTCGTTCTCATACAAGTCAAAAACGTATACATTATCATAGTTTATGGTTACATTATTTGCATCGTGACTTACGTGGCTTATCACCATCAAGGTGACGAGATTATGAAACTATGTTTTTTATTTATTTAATAAAAATTAAGACTTTTTAATGCTATGATGTAACTTAGATGAGCTTTCGTATTGCATAGTTTGAAAGGATATAGTCTACCCTTCGAGTAAATTAACTCGGGAATTATTCGATCACAGTATATTTACATCGGGAATTATAAATACGAAAATGAAAAGAAAACACTATTTTAATAATTCAATAAATCAAATTTCATGACCAAAGTTGTGAAATTTCTAAATGGGTCAACGCAAGATTTGTTCATCTTCAGTTTGGCTCATAAACCCTTCCAATTTGACAACTTTGAGGTTGTTTAATTCCACTTTCTTGCTTGCCATTTTCGATGATTCGTCTTATCTTCTTTGCTCGATGTAACCGTCAGATCGATCTGCACATAATCGATGATCAAATTTGTTGGGTTTTGATGGTTCCTACGCATGACAAAATTCACTATTATTCATAATAATAGTGACATGCGTTGCAACGTGACTTTAAAATTATTTTAAAATCATCAAAAATCATAAATTCAATCATTAGTCTAAAAAAAATTATTTTTAAGAAATATGTAATTTTTAAAATGTAAACAATTTACATTAAAGAAAAAAGATTAGATTTAGATTATAAAAGAATAAAAAAATAACTTTTTAGATAATGTTTTTACTCAGGTACTCTAGTGTTAGATTTATATTATAAAAGAATAAAAAAAAATACCTTTTTGAGAAAACGTTTTTATTCAGTTACTCTCGTCTGATTTTAACAGTCTTAACTCAGCATCAAGTATTTTTTCGAAAACTTTGAAACCGTCAAATCTTCTCTGAAGACCTTTACACTTAAATTTCCTAATGTGTGAGCGTCCAACTTTCAAGAATAATTCACTATTATATTCGTGGAAAGACGTGTTCTCAACACATTAGACGTCTCTTAACGATCTTGGAAAATAGTTTTCTAAAATCAAATCCGAAAAGGTCACACCTTTTTCTCTAGAGATTAGATCTTTCTCTTTTTGTTTTTCTTTAAAATTATCAAATCATATTTGACAATTTTATAGATCTGTTTTAAAAATAATATCTCAGATTTATTTTAATAAAAAACTAATTTTAAAAAAATAAATATTATATAATCAAATCTAGTAGATTTGATTGGCAGTTGATTTATTTAATAAATCAATTTATCAACTAATCATATAACTTAAAAATAATTTTTTGAATATATTTATAAAAACAACATTTCAATATAATCTCATCTCATGAGATTCTTTAGGTTTACTTTTAAATAATAAACAAACTATAAGTCAATTATGAATCAAATCTAATCTAATCAGATTTTTCAGATCTACTTTTTTTCAAATTTCAAACATTTAATTTGATAGTTTGTTAAATAACTAACTTTAATTTAAATTTGAAGATGAAATCTCATATGATGAGATTCTTCAAATTTAATTCAAATCCCTTAAAGCAATCTCATCTAATGAGATATTTTATTTTGAATTCAAAATATAAAAACTATTTATATATTTCGAATCATAATATATTTATTTGCGTGTCTATAAATGATTAATCATAATTAATCATTTATATATTTATTCTTGTAACATGAAAATTAAATAGTAATATAAGATGACAGAAGACCGATGGACTTATAGTCCTAAGCACCAATAATATTTGTTAATTAATATAAATTTTTTATTAAATAACACAATTATTAAGTAATTCCACTCAATAACTAGAGTTGCACTCTTAAAACTATAGAGTATATTTACTCAAAGTAATGTCCATTGATATAGTCATTACATATCTATTAATCATCCATTAAGATTAGTAATAGAGTTAGGTATAAAACTCGTTAATTTCTCATATTACATCTTTATCCTTGATTACCATTAGTTTTTAGGCTATGGGTTAGATTTTAATGATTGCTGAGCTCGAGATTTAACGAAAAATTTTAGGAAAGTTGAGGTTTTCCAGACGAAAAATCTAAATGAAACTTATCGTCGAACACCATGGAAGCATAAAGAAAAGAGCCATGGCCGAAATGATATTGCAACCTTCTCGGATGCTGCGAAGAATCAAAACCATGAAAATGAACCAAGAAGCGAAGTACAGCATCGGCAAAGTTTTCGAGAGCGCCGTGTCGAATGTGAGCAGAATTCCACAAGATTCTCCATCTGTTCGAGAGAAAACCGGTTTGCAGAGGCGATTCAAATGGAAGAAAGGAAATAATTCGGCTCCATGAATCTTCTCTCAAGTATCTGGGCTATGTAGTTTCTCTTATGTATTTGTGCAATTAGCTTGATTGTCGTGCCTAACAATAAATCTGCCAAACTGGTGCATCATGTTATTTTCAATCGGGTTTCTTTTATATATAAAAAATTATAAAAATATAAAATAAAAAAAGAATACGAGGAAGAGGGAGTGATGCTCAAATGGGAACGGGATTGAGTTAAGCAAAATACAAATGTGAAAGTATCTAAAAAATAAACATAGAAGAAATGAATAATTGATTTTGATAACCAAATCTAATTATTAAATAGATTTCCACTCCAAATTCATAGCTTTGGTCTATTGAATAATGTCAAATTCTAACCATAATTTTCTGGGTTAATCCCCGTTTACATCCACACATGATCAACTCACAATATATTGCTCATAGAAGAACTCCTTTTGCTTTGTTTCTTCCAAAATGTGACAGTTGCAACTCTGAATCACTAATTACATTTACGAAACTAAACTGAACAACACATGAGAAACATAGCAAGACAAAAGATAAATACTTGACCATACGCAAAGATCAACAAATATTTTCGCAAAAGATAGTAGATAAAATGTCGCTACTAAGTATTTGAAATGTACAAAGCATTCACCAATTCAGCAAACATTAAAACAAGATCCAGATTCAAGGGTAAGAACAAATAAACGTCAAAACTTGGGTTCATAACATCATGTTAATCAAATTCTGGGAAATACCCAACACCTTAATGGCATACTTCCTCTATTGGAAGTACATTTCCTTCTTCTTCTCTCGCTCAGTTTTTAGAGATGCCTACAAAACAGATAAAAACTCATTAGAGAGATGAAAGCAACAGTCATCAAGAAAAATAGAGACCTCACAAAAATAAAATAAAAATATTAATCATGGAACATAAAGGTGAAGTTGTAAACTATTTATTTTAATACAGCAACGCGAGAGGCTTATTAACAACTGTATATGTTATAGAAAATCACATAAAATTGATACTAGATACCTTAGACTCAAGGAACAAATAAGTATTACTGGCGTTTATTCCCGTGCAGGGCATATATCTATGATTAGTTTTGTATAATAGCATTTGCCTCGAAACTAATCAAGTACTCAACAGAAACAAAGAATAAGATCGAAGCAAAGCTATTACTTGGTGCGAAAATCTAGAGGCAAAGCCTCTTCTTCTTCTGCCTTTGCGAGATCAGTCAATACCTGTGAGATCGAAGCTGCTGAAATCAAAGCCGTAAAAACTTTTAAGAACATAAATGAATCTCATGAAACAAAGAAAACATATAGGCGACAAAAAAAAAAAATTACATTTTCGAGGGCTGGTTCAGAGCTCCAGCCACTCGAAGATTAACAGCTCGGCTTTCAGATTTTTTCTCTTCTTTCCTTTCCACGCTCTACTCGCAATTCTCAAACAACACTCAAAATTTCAACATCACACATGTCTTCATCTTTCTTCATCACATACATACAATTTCACAAATCGACACGTCTATTACACTAACCCGTCTCTGCATATATGACACACGCTATTAAAAGACCTATTTACGACTCAAAACACATAAAAACATAACCATAGTTCATTGAAAAACAGTACGCGTGGTTCGTTTAAAGTTTAACATTTCCTCCTGTTTCAAACTACCAACCATTTTCAACTTTCCTATCCAGTCCCCAAGCATCCCTAAAAAATTTATCTATACAATTTTCTTATTCTTTCCAAAACAGTTACATTTACTACGTTCCCCGGGTCAAAATCACGCCGACTGCCAGCGCACTCCACGGGCATCTTTCTTCAACGTGCGTAGATTCAGGCGGGAGGGAAATCATCTAACCTGTCTCAAAATCACCTACACCATAAAGAAACCTAGGAGATAAAAATATCGTAAGCCCCTACGTAAATGCTAATGGCATGATCATGTTGCCTGTACTTATGAAAACCACCCTGTTAGGCATATACCGTAGTGCCAGTCTATGGTTATCGTTGTGGAAACGCTCGCCAGATGGATAGGCACGTCAAGCGATTAGATAAGCCCACACTCTGAAGGGAGGAAACCCGCTCACCACGGACCGCCAAGGTTGAAACCTATCCCGATAACACCCATGTCATGGTTGTTTACTGTGATACTTTACTTGCTTTA
>CM039509.1:48450401-48507282 GCA_022432975.1 Begonia masoniana | reverse complement strand
AAAGCTGTTGGCTTCTTGAACGGTTATGTTACCAGTAGTGATTCAATGGAGGACTCCCCGAGTTCCCTGCGAATTTGCTCTGCCCAATGGAAGATTCTGGCACTTACAATTCCGCCATTGTTACTGCGGAAAGAAGCTGCAGCTCCAAGCTATAATGAAAGATGAAGATTCTCTTAACACCGCCACTGGATTCATTTTCGACATCAGTAGGGAAAGAAGAAAGCGAAGGCGCGAGTGGGTATGGATGAAAACGCATCGTCGAAACTGTTAACGCAGCCTCTTTTTCGGTCGCCGGAAAACGGAGAGACTGGGATTCGGAGCTTCGTTTGGGGTTATCCACCTTAGCGAGATCTCCGTGGTAAACTGTTCGTCTCCAACTCCAGTAGCGGAGTACAGGAGGTGAAAAGCCTCGGCAAAAGAAACAGGTAGTGAGGAAAAGCCGGCGAGGTCCACGCTCCCGGAGCTCTCAGTACCGTGGCGTCCACTTTTACCGGCGAACCGGCCGCTGGGAATCACATATCTGGTAAATAATACATGATTATTAGTTATAAAGTTAATTCGACCAAAAATATGATTCATTTTTCTCTTCTGTTCTTCAGGGACTGTGGGAAGCAAGTGTATTTAGGTAAAGTGAAGAACTGTCGTCTTGAATGAAAATTTATTAGTATTTACTATAAATATTATTGTTTTGCTGGCTTTTTCAGGTGGATTTGACACTTCTCATGCGGCAGCAAGGTAAATATTTAATTATATTTGAATGTTTTAATTTGAAATTTACTAAATTTGGATATATTTCATGGTTTAGAGCATATGATAGAGCTGCCAATTAAATTCAGAGGAACAGATGCTGATATTAATTTCAACACCAGCGATTATGAAGAAGATATAGAACAGGTTAGAAGATATTTATTTAATTTTCGTATTTTCCTTCGTCATTTCCACCAGAAACTTGAACTGTTTTTTCATTTTTTCAGACGAAGAACTTGACGAAGGAGGAATTCGTGTACGTTCTTCGTCGCCATAGCAGCAGATTCTCTCGAGGAAGCTCGAACATTCAAGCCTCTACGCTTCGAAAACATGGGCAATGGGAGAATGACGACGATCTTGATCTGAGTCTTGGGATTTCGAAAAATTCAGAAGTTTTAATCGGAAACGGGAGAATGGGATTCATGGATTGCCATTTTAATGGCGGTGACAAGTTCAGCGCAGAGAGAACACAGGTAATCAATCATAGCTTAAATTGGTAAAAAACGGTGTCGTTTCTTTGACATTAGTCCTTCTCCCTCACCCATAATTGTTAATGATTGAGGACCATTGTTCCCTGATGGACGGCTCTGATACGTCACGTGTGGATGGACCTAGGCGACAGCCTCAGACTGCTGCAATGGTTGCACACCAGCCTTTCATTTTTGGCAGCTTCCAAGGTTTACACCAGTTTTCGTCGTCTTCTTCTTCTTCTTCCCCTGTGCCGATATTCACCATTGCAGCAGCATCATCAGGATTCTCTTCCTTCACCACCCACCGTCTCTAATCAACCGCCGCTCACCACCGCTCTCCGTCTGGTTCTGATCCCTTTAACGCCTCTATTGTTGTATGTTAAAGGTGGCTTTTTTACTGCATAAATGGCAGTTTTTTCGCATATTTGCTGTTGTAATTTTCTCCGGCATGGATGTTTATGGACGCCACGGTTGTGATATTTAATGGGTCGCAACGTTTGTTAAAACTCGATTGATTGATTAAATAAGTTGAATATTTCAATGGAGTAAAGATTGAAGAGATAGAAAATAGGGTTTCGTATATTAAGCAAATTAGAATACACATAAATAGTTTATATAGTAGGTTTACAGAAAAGTAAATAGACTAAAATATCATTAACCACTAATATAATATAACTAATATTCCCTCTCAAACTCACGATGCTACAGCGATAAGCATTGAGAGTTTGTCAGACAAGAAACGGAAGCGCGAAGTCGAGAGGGCTTTGGTAAACATATCAGCAATTTGCAGATGAGAAGAAACGAATGGCAATGTGATGGTGCCGATCTGTAGGTGGTGGCGAGTGACATGACAATCAATTTCGATATGCTTGGTTCGCTCATGAAAAATTGGATTGCGTGCAATCTGAATAGCACTCTAATTATCACAATGTAACGGCGTAAGGTGACAATGAGAAATACCCATATCAGCAATCAACCGGCGTAACCAAACAATTTCACAGGTAGTCAAGGCCATGGCACGATACTCTGCTTCTGTAGAAGAACGAGAAATGACATCTTGTTTCTTGCTCTTCCACGAAATAAGCGAGTCACCGAGGAAAATACAAAATCCAGTGGTCGATTTGCGATCCGTAGGATCACCAACCCAATTCGCATCAGAATAAGCACGCAGCTCTAACGAAGACGTAGAAGGGAACAAGAGACTATGAAACTGAGTGCCCCGAAGGTACCTGAGAATACGAAGAACGGCAGCCCAATGAACTGTAGTAGGAGCAGTGACAAACTGACTAACCACATGAACAACATGCGCAATGTCGGGGCGAGTCACAGTAAGATAAACCAAACTGCCTACAATGGTACGATAGAGACTGGAATCTGTCAAAGGAGTGCCATCCGACGGAGAGTATCTAGCATTAGTCTCAAGGGGAGTATCAACAGTCTTGTTGTCATGAGCCGAGCACGCTCAAACAAATCAGCTATATACTTTGATTGAGATAAGAGATAGCCTTTTGGAGAATAGGCAACCTCAATTCTCAAAAAATAACGTAACATACCCAAGTCTTTCATAGCGAAGCAACGTGCCAACTCAGACTTCAAAGACTCAATACCATCATAATCATCACCAGTAATTATCATGTCATCAACATACAAGGATAATAGAATACGACATGCCGTTGTACGCTTGACAAATAACGCCGAATCATGGTGACTAGGAAGAAAGCCAAACGAAATGATCACTATGGAAAATTTCTCAAACCAGGCACGTGGTGCTTGTTTGAGACCATAAAGGGCTTTGCGAAGCTTGCAAACTTCACCAGGCTGATGAGCTACACCGGGAGGAGGCGTCATATAAACTTCTTCATGAAGATCGCCATTCAAGAAGGCATTCTTGACATCCATCTGAGATATTCTCCATCGGCAAACAGAAGCAACTGCAATAAGGGTGCGAACAGTCGTCATTTTTGCAACAGGGGCAAAAGTTTCTTCATAATCCATGCCATACTTATGGGAATAGCCTTTAGCAACAAGTCGGGCCTTGTATCGTTCAATAGATCCATCGGATTTGGTTTTAATCTTGTAGACCCAACGAGAACCAATGGTATGTTTTCCGAATGGCAGCGAAACCAAATCCCATGTATGAGTCTGGTGTAGAGCAGTAAGTTCCTCAGCCATAGCAGCCTGCCAAAGGGGATCACGAACTGCCTCTCTATAGGACAAAGGCTCAGAAAGACGATGAACAGAGGCAACAAAAGAAGCAAAGGAAGTAGAATAAGAAGAGTACTCAAAATCAGGGAGTTTAGTAGACTTACGAGTACGAGTAGACTGACGCAGAAGAGGATCGTCCGCAATCTCATCCGACAACTGGGTGGTCGTAGGAGCAGGGGCATGAGAGGTGGATGCCTCGTGAACCAAAGTATCAGATAGAACTTTGTCGGGGTCAGTATCGAAAGGATCAATACGAACTAATTCTGACTGTGTCATATGATGAGAACTAGCAGGAACAGAAAAGAAGGGAATATGCTCTAAAAACACAACATGACGTGAAATATACAGTTTTTGACTAACTGGATCAAAACAACGATATCCCTCTTGACCAACACCATAACCCAAAAAGACACATAAGGCGGACCGAGGAGACAATTTACTACGCTCAACATGTGGTCGGAGAACAAAGCAAGTACAACCAAAGACGCGCAACGAGGAATAATCAGGTGAATGACCATATAATTTTTCAAAAGGGGACAAACCGGAGTTATGAGATATTGGAATTCTGTTGATTACATAAGCAGCTGTAAGTACTGCCTCCCCCCAAAACTCACTAGGAACCTCGGCTGACAACAAGAACGAACGAGCTGTTTCAACAAGATGGCGATGTTTCCTTTCAGCAACACTATTTTGTTGAGGAGTATCTTTACACGAGGTTTGGTGGATAGTACCATCAGAAGCAAGTAACTGAGAAAAATTGTTAGAAGTGTATTCACCTCCCAAATCACACCGAAAACATTTAATGACAGAAGAGTGTTGGGTTTTCATAAGAGCTCTAAAGTTACTGAATATGGTAAGGAAATCAGACCTATGTTTCATAAGATAAACCCAAGTATAACGAGTGAAATCATCAATGAACGAAACATAATATCTGGAACCCCCTTTGGTGGATACAGGAGAGGGTCCCCACACATCAGAATGCACAAGATCAAATGGCGCAATGGAAAAAGAAATACTTTTATAAAAAGGCAAGGCTGAAAATTTAGCCAATTTACGGCCACGACAATCAGAAATATCATGACTGGCTAAATGACCTAAAACTCCCGTAGACAACAAAAATTTTAAACGAGACGCAGAAACATGACCCAAACGAGAATGCCAAGGATAAAAATCAGAAGATGAACGATTCAAACGAAAAGACGACAAATCCACACTAGAGGCAGCAACATCTGATACTTTGAGCTCATCCAAAACATAGAGTCCCCCTTCCCTACGGCCTGTCTCAATCACCTTCTGAGATTGCGGGTCCTGAACACAACAAGTGGTAGAAGTAAAAAGAACTGAGAGACCAGAATCACACAATTGGCCAACAGATGCAAGATTTAAGGTTAGACTAGGAATATGGTATACATCAGATAGAGATAAACGAGATGTGCGAACAGAACCAATTCCTACCAATGGCATTAGAGTACCATCGGCGGTCATGACAGACAAAGAGGGAGCAGAAGTAACAGACGTAAACGAATCAATATCAGGAGACATATGATGAGAAGCACCTGAATCTAAAATCCATAAGGGAGATGATTTACCTGAATTAGCAGATAAAGACAAACCTTTAGGAGAGGAGGCTGACATGGCATGAGGCTGTGAAGTAAGGTACTGCTGAAACTGCTCAAACATATATGGATCCAAAGACGGGGCAGCAACTGCATTGTTGGACTGAGGTGGGCGATACGTCTAGGGAGCAGTCTGCGGTGGGCGTTGTTGTTGCGGTAGTCGTTGTTGCTGCTGTTGTTTGCCTTTACTCAACAATTTCGGACACTGAGCCTTCCAATGACCTTTCCCCTTGCAAAAAGCACATTCATCCGGAGAGACCTTAGGACCTGGTCTGTTTTGGTTGCTAGGCGGGGACTGTTGAGGAGCAGCAAAGACAGATGGAGTCGTAGGTGTGACAGACACCTTATCTACCTTAGACTTAAGTCGAATCTCCTCTGCTAACAGTTCATTAACCACTGAATCAACAGACGGAAGAGGAGAACGATGTAGAATTGTCCCACGCAATCCCTCAAAATCATTCCGAAGAGCCATTAAAAACTGTACCAAACGTTGTGCTTCTCTACGAGAAATATACGGTTTAAATGCTCGCAGCTCTGCAGACTCAGTGAGAGCCAACTGATCCCAGAGATTAGTCATGGCAGAATAAAACTCTTGGATACTCATATCATTCTGCTGAAGTGCTCGAATATCTGACTCCAATTGATACTGTTTGGCGAAATTAGACTGCGTGTACAATCTAGCCAGATGATCCCAGACCTCTTTAGCTGTCTCATACTTCGCCAACTGAACACCAATGGAGTGAGTAACAGAATTGTTAATCCACGTAATAATCTTCGAATTATCAGCCTCTCAATTGTCAACCAAGGCCGCATAATCGTTTGCCTTGTCGTCTGTAGGTTTAACCCGCACACCTGTAACATAGCTCCACATAGATTTTTCACGCAAAAAATTCTTCATAACATAGCTCCAATACGTATAGTTTTTACCATCCAATTGAATACTAATCGACTGAAGAGAATCATCCTTACGACTAGCCATAATGAAAAAGACACGGAGACAAAATCTCCAAATCCGAAATCCCCAAATCAACAGAGTCGAAATACAACCAAAAATCACAAAACCAAAAAATATCACTGAAAGAGCCCTCTGTTCAGTCAACGATGCAAAACCTCATTCAAAACTGTGAAGCCACACACAACCAAAATTACAGAATCTCAAATCACGCAGAAAACCAAATCCAAAATCACATAGAAAATTCACTGTTCAGTTGCCCACGTAGCTTCAATATGTGAAGTAACCTCTCAAATCAAAGTTGGCCCACCAATAATTTCTTTTTTTTTTAACATAAATTAATCTAAAAGTAGAACCATTCAAATCCAAAATTCTGCCCTTACCTGGCAGGTTCTTTATTCTCTATCTAAACTGATTCACGAAAATTAAAAAACAAAACCTGTTCGTCGCCAACAGCAAAAACCCACCAACGGAAAACGCAGAGTTATTGTTCAGTCTGCAATTCTCACGAACTATTCTTGTTAACCCTCGGCTCTGATACCATGAAGAGATAGAAAATAGGGTTTCGTATATTAAGCAAATTAGAATACACATAAAGAGTTTATATAGTAGGTTTACAGAAAAGTAAATAGACTAAAATATCTTTAACCACTGATATAATATAACTAATAAAGATGAGATCTTGTTGAAAATGGATGAGAAAATTTCAATGGAGTCCCACTGTTATGGCGGAGACCGAATAGGGAATTTGTATTGAATTTGGAAACGAGAATGAAAATTACGGAGGAAGAAACGCAATTTTACAGAGAGAGAGAGAGAATACAGAGAAATTAAAAACGACAGAAAAAGTTAAACACACGTTTGAGGCATAGCTCAACATGTTGGGAATAATGTGCCCAACAAGTAAATGTTATGAACATTTTTATTGCTGTAATTAATAAATAAATTTTATGATTAATTTTTATGTTTGCATTATTCGATATGCTTTATAAATTCAAAGAAAAATTCTTGATTATTTATGCAATTTTAAATTTACATATACGCTGATATATGTGGGATTAAATTTAAAAGAAATAATCACAATAGTCCATGACTTATATTTGAAGTAAAAGATCTTCAAATTAATAAAGTCATAAATACAGTTCACTTCGTTGAGAACGTGTAGTCATATCCCGACTATATATGTAGTGACATAAAGTGATTGTATTTTATATAATATGATTATATAGGACTGGACCAGATGAAATTATATTGTTCTTATAATATCCGTTGAATGAAAAACAATTAATTTTATCATAATGATGGTCATATATGTATGATCTTAATTCATTGTATTTAGTAGACTCCTATTTCATTATAATTTATTCTTTGATTTACTCGGTACAGTTTTGCATGAGTTGCATTACATAAACCTTGTATTTTGGGAATAAATTAAATTAGTAGCTGGGAATGCTAACATTGATACAATAAAATCCATAATACAATATTCCCTTATTTGTTAGTTCAGGGATTAAATAATTAGCGCGCAAATTCATAAATGTTATGAATTAATTATTCAATCAAGAACTAATGGTAGTCAAGGATAAAGATGTAATATGAGAGGTTAACGGATTTTATACCTAGCTCTATTACGAATCTTAATGGAGGATTAATACATATGTAATGACTATATCAATGGACATTACTTTGAGTAAATATACTTTATAGTTCTAAGAGTGTAACTCTAAGTATTTAGTGGAATTACTCTAGAGTTAATAATTGTGTTATTTAATATAAAGAGTTTATATTAATTAACAAATATTATTGGAGCTTAGAACTATAGGTCCATCGGTCCCTTTATCATCTTATATCACTATTTAATTTCCATGTTATAAAAATAAATATATAAATGATTAATTATGATTAATCATTTATAGGCAATCTGATAAATATGTTTTAATTCAAAATAGATAAATAGTTTTTTTTATATATTTTGAATTCAAAATAAAATATCTTATTAGATGAAATATTTTTAAGGGATTTGAATTAGATTTGAAGAATCTTATCAGATGAGATTTGATCTTCAAATTTAATTAGTTATTCAACAAACTATCAAATCAGATTTTTGAAGTTTGAATAAAAGTAGATCTGGAAAATCTGATTATATTAGATTTGATCTACAATTGACTTATAATTTGTTTAATGTTTAAAAGTAGATCTAAATAATCTCATAAGATGAGATTATCTTGAAAAGTAGTTTTCATAAATATATTCTAAAAACTGTTTTTAGATTATATGATTAATCGATAAATTGATTTATCAACTGCTAATCGAATTAGATTTGATTTGATAAGATTTATTTTTTAAAAATTAGTTTTTATTAAAATAAATCTGAAAAATTATTTTATAATAAATCTATAAAATTGTCAAATGTGATTTGACAGAATAACGATTGAAAAACAAATCCCTAGAGAAAAAAGTGTGACCTTTCCGTATTCGATTTTAGAAAAACGTTTTCTAAGATCGAAGAGAGACGTCTCATGTGTTGAGAACAAGTCTCTCCAGAAATATAAGAGTGTATTGTTCTTGTAAGAGAGACGCCCACACGTCAGGAAATTTAAGTGTAAAGATCTTTAGAGAAGACTCGACGGTATCAAAGTCTTCGGGAAAAACACCTGATTCTGAGTTAAAGCTGTTAAAATCAGACAAGAGTACCTGAGTAAAAACGTTGCTTCAAAAAGGTATTTTCTTTTAATATATCACAATCTAAATCTAATCATTTTTCTCAATGTAAATCGTTTACATTTTGAAAAATTACATATTTCTCAAAAATAATTTTTTTTAGACTAACGATCCAACTTATGGTTTTTGATGATTTTAAAATAATTTTAAAATTATAGGGTAGCGCATGTCACTATTATTATGAATAATAGTGAATTCCGATATGCGTAGGAACCTCGAAAACCAACACATCACACGACAGTCCTCCCCGTCAATGACATCCACAGTTTCATGCCTGGTATTTTACCCAAGAGCCCAAGAAAAAAATGGTAGGTTGGACTCCCTGGATGGAGCTGGGCCTAAGAGAATAGAAAACGGCTGCAAGGGTTTCGACTGAGATTTCAGAAGTCTGCAAACGCAGACGAAGAAGAAACTCAGTACGATTTGCTCTCGAAAATTAAGATCCCCCCAATTGGAGATGTTGCGAACCATTGATTCTCATCTTCGGACCATTCGACATCTTCCAATTCTTTCTTCTTCTTATTCTTCCTCCTCGTTGTTACTCTCTCCATTTCGTGCTGTTCTGAAACTTACGAGTTCGAGCTTCCTGCCTTCCTATGGGAAGCTTCACTCTATTTCTCTCTCTAAGAACCTAGGATTTTATTCAGCCGGTGATACTTCATCTTCTTCGCGCTTCGGCTATAGAATTGGAAATTTAGGAGGAGCGAATTTGGCATCGTTAGTAGTTGTTCGCTGTATTTCCTCTTTGCCCTCATTGGGATGGAACGATCCCATGTCTTACTCGGAGGGAAATGCACGCAACGTTGATGAGGATTTTAGTTATGGTAATTCCGGCAACTTGGAAGAAGATGCTAGGCCCGCCATTCCCGTCAGAGCTTATTTCTTCTCGACCAGGTCTGTCTTCTGTTTCCCACACTTTTATATAATAATTCACCGGATTTAGAGCTGTTTGTTTGCTTATATAGAGGCGAGTTAAGCAATATAGATTTGGCTTTCCTCTGCGTGATTGAATGAATCATCAACCAAACATTTCAGATTTGTTTTATTCGTAATATTTTTGGTGCTGTCTCTCATTTTGATCTTTCTTCTTATTGCCTTCATGGTTTTAGCGTGGACTTGAAGAGCTTAGTGGAACAGAACAAACCAAACTTCATCCCACCAACATCTCGCATGACAAATTACATAGTTCTTAAGTTTGGAAATCTTTCCAACTGCAAAGTAAGTTCCATTCTTCTATCATTTGTTTTCTTATACTTAACCTCGGATTTCATGCGCTGTATTATGATTTTGGATGGCTAATTTTTGAACGTTTTATGATTTGTCTTTGTTGGGAGCCTTGTAAGAGAAGATCTCTGTCCATCCCATCTCTTTGTATATTCTTTTCTTAATATATTTCGTTTATAATCCAAAAAAAAAAAAAGAGAAAATGATCTGTACATTTCTTTTTCTGGGACGAATTTATAAGTGCTTGAAGTTTTATCGCTATAAACTTAAATCCTCGTAATGAAATGTAAAACGAGTCTCATATATGTGCTTATTTCATGTACTACTTCAATTATTGAGCTGGAAAAAAGCATGATTTGAAGTCAATTTATTGTTTCAGAACATGGGTGCTTGCATAAGTGGAAGTGATTGCTGTTTCATGGTAGTTTTCCAATATGGGTCCATTGTTCTGTTCAACGTTCGTGAACCCGACGTTGATGGGTACTTAAAAGTTGTACATAAACATGCATCAGGATTGCTGCCTGAAATGAGAAAGGATGGTAAGTATTGTGTTGAATACTTGAATCTTAAGATTTGCATCACTGGTACTTTCTCATTGGCATCATCTTAAAGTTTAATCTTTTAATTCACGGTAAGTTTTCTGTCGGTTGTTCGATTTTCCTTTGACGTGGAATCTTTTTGATAAACAGACAAAAAGAGCATATTTGTCTCAAAAGCTGTATTTCAGTCACATTCAGATTCCAATTTACTTAAAAGTTTTGTTATTAGATCTATGATTTGTCAGACTATTTGCCTTCCATGAGTAATATTTGCTTAGCAATCCATTTTAAATCGAGTAATTATCCAAACCTGGTTGTGTTTGGTGATTGTAGAATACGAGGTAAGAGAGAAGCCTGATTTGCACACGTGGATGGAAGGCGGATTGGATTACATAATGCTGCAGTATTTAAACATCGATGGAATTCGAACAATCGGTAGCGTTCTTGGTCAAAGTATTGCTCTTGACTACTACGTGCGACAGGTAATAATTTAATCTCCTCCGCAACTATAATATATAATCGAAAATACACTACGATAGTATAGCTTAAAAAGTTCATCCCCTCTTAGGTTGATGGAATGGTTGCGGAATTCACCGATATAAATCGGGAAATGGAAACTACTGGAAAGTTCAAAATGAAGAGGAAAAAGCTATTTCAGTTGGTGGGAAAGGCAAACTCTAATCTTGCTGATGTTATTCTTAAGCTTGGGCTTTTTGAGAGGTAGCAGCTTAATTTTCTTATTATCAAATATCGATATCCCCGGATTTGAGTGATGGTGAATGACATGTTTTTATTATCGAAGAAAGATACCTGAAGAAGAAGAAGTTACTTTGGAAACTAAGAGTTACTTGAATCCATCGTATCATGATTATTTTTGTGGATAAGTCTATAAATAATTTATGGGACAGTGTTAACTCATTTAGTTTGATTCTTTCAAACGGGAGGGGAAATGTTTTTTTATTATCTGTTATTGGTCGGGTCGAGCTCGTTTTCCGCGACTTCTTATAATTTTTCGTGTTTAGTATAAATTGTTTCTTATAAAAAAAAATGGTTATTGGTTTTTTCAGATCGGACATAGCATGGAAAGATGCAAAATTTGCACAGATATGGGAATATCTTCGAGACGAGTTTGAGTTAACTCAGAGATTTGCGAGTCTCGACTTTAAGTTGAAGTTCGTGGAGGTACGCGTACGAATTATTGACTTAGTGCGAGTAATGTTTTTTTTTCTACGGCCGAGTAACTTTTTTTTTCCTTGGGTGGCAGCATAATATTCGATTTCTTCAAGAAATTCTCCAGAACAGGAAGTCGGATTTCTTGGAATGGCTAATTATCGCACTGATCGGAGCGGAAATTCTTTTATCTCTCTATGACATTGTCCATAGATCGACCGGGAATTTGTAGAGAAAAACAAAATCCGCTCGAACGTTGTATCGTTTAATTTGTAAATATTTATTTGTCTTCTATTACAAAGTTTTGATCTCAGTTAAGCTATCTGAATCTCAGTTATTAATCTTATGAAATTGAAAATCAGAAGTTGATGGATGAGATTTTGAAGGATATAGAGATTGATCAAGTGGAATCCCAATCAAACTTGAAGATGATCGTTGTAAATCATAATCAACGGTGGAGATCGTATAAGGAAAGAAAACTTCTTTTCCAGCGTTGGATGCGACGCTAGTATAAATAAATCTATTCCACCAATGGTCTGTTTCTGTCTGTCACTTTCTCCTTCTCCCTCCCTCTCTCGCTCTCCCTTCTTCTCTCTGAACGCGCGCCAAATACAAAACTGTTATCTTTTCGCAGGTACTGTTGTGTTTTTCGTTGGAATCGTCTTCTACAGCGCATGAATTCTTGAATGAGTGTTTTGTGTATTCGTTTATGTGGTTAGGGTTTGAATTAGATGGCGGAGGCTCCGACGAGTCCAGGCGGTGGGAGTCACGAGAGTGGCGGTGAGCAAAGTCCGGGTACCGTTGTGCGGGAACAAGATCGATATCTTCCGATCGCTAATATTAGCAGGATCATGAAGAAGGCGTTGCCTGCAAATGGAAAAATCGCTAAAGATGCCAAGGACACCGTCCAAGAATGCGTCTCTGAATTCATCAGCTTCATCACCAGCGAGTATTCTTCTATATTTTTACACATTTTTCCGTCTTTTTTTTATGTCTTGTTGCTTGGAATCGTGATTTTCCCTTCAGTTTGCTTGGAATCCTGATTTCTGATTGTTGTAGTTTTATTTTACGATGCATTGTGATGAAGAGTTATTTGGTTCGGTTTCCTAAATTTAAATAATCCTCAACATCTCGGACTCTTTTTTTTTTTTTAATTTTTAACATTGGATTTCAAATTTGTTCGTTTAGGGCGAGCGATAAGTGCCAGAAAGAGAAGAGGAAGACGATCAATGGTGACGATTTGTTATGGGCAATGGCAACTTTAGGATTTGAGGACTATATTGATCCCCTTAAGGTGTATCTAAATAGATACAGAGAGGTAAGTTCTGGCTTTCTTCTTCTTCTTTTTCTAAACATTTATTGACTACTCTGGTTTGGCGCTTCATTTTTTTCCTTTAATTGTTTACTATCTGGTTAGTTGTAGAAATATACGTTCAAATGATTGCTCAATTCCCTTGGAATGATATTGGATATTCTATTTTGGATGCCTCTGGCCAGTGACAGTTGAGGCCATTACTCTGGACCTATTTGACATTGAAAATTTATCAAATTTTTTTAGTGTAAAATTTTACATTATAGTAAGATGTTTAAACTTGAGACACAGCGGCATTAGTTCTTTGTTTTTCTTAGAGGCAGTGAGGAGAAGCGATTAAAATTTCAATAAGTATAAGCTTGAGTTAAGTACCAATAAAAGTTCTTTTCGTTTTCTTGTATATTAAGCTTTTCACCTCATCATAACGTTCTAACCACTCTTCTTTTTCTTTTCTTACCAATCTTGGTGGGTTGATTACGATGCCATAGTTGGAGGTAAATAATACCACACCCTGATTCGTAACTTGTTTCTCATTTGTTATACCCAATAACTTGCAAAGAATGAGTTTTGGCAGGGTGACGCCAAAGGGTCTGCTAGAGGTGGGGATGACTCTGCTAAACGAGATGCAGTTGGTGTCCTTCCTAATCCAAATTCACAGGTTTAGTTTTAACTTGATTTTATCAATGTCACACTCTTGCTATGTGAGAAGATATTTGATCCCTGTCTTGATGTATAATTTTTTTTTCTTATCACAAAATGGCAGTTCATGCCACAAGGGTCATTGAGCTACATCAATTCTCAAGTAATACTCTCTCTTTCTCTCTTCCTTTCTCACTGGTGTGTGAAAATCACTCAAAAACATTATTCTCCTGTTGTAGATGAAAGAAATACTGAAAGTTTTAAGACAATTTTTTTTGCTAGCATATTGATGACCATTTTGATTACCTGTTTAGGTATCTAACTTATCTGTTACAGTCCTATGTTTTGGCTCGTAAATTACTGTTGGGGGACGATGCACTTTCATCAAATTACTGTTAACCAGTCGGGTTTTAATAACAATGTTGTTAGGCAAACTTTTTGCTACATTTGCAACTTTTTTTTATGTTTCTATGAAATTTTTTACAGAAAACACAAAAGGCTTGTATAATTAATGGGAGGGTCTGCATTGAGAATAAGAAATAAAAGACGTACTATTTTGAGATACGATGCTACACCGCTCCCCAACACCGTAGTGGATTGACTCTATTACATAAGTTGATTCCTCATTGTCTCTTATATCATGATATAAGTAAAATAAACCGTGTTTTTTTGTATTGATCCAAAACCTGGCTAATTGATCCTTACTTTGCTTCTTTTATCAATTATATTTTTTATCCATAGAATAAAATATCTAGACATACTTATTTCTTCGTATTTTATCTTCTAAGAAGTTTATTTCTTTGATACAGCTGAAAAAAAAATACTACTTTAGATAATTCGTATGTAGAAAACTTTTTTGTAGTATTTATTAGTGGATTTTTTTTTTCTATAATAGAGATAGTCACACGTAATGACAGATCACAACCATATTATTAAAAACTTGTGGCAAGAATGGGTTCTGTTCTAGTGCCCGAAAATAATATTCCAAAGTTTTCGTATGTTCTCCATTCCTTGTGTGGATAACAACTATGTTATAGAGTATATAACTTTGATCATAGGGATCAATTTCCAGCCCCATAGCTCCATAACAATTATGTAGAGCTTACTTCATTTAACGCCTGATACTTGGCTATAGGATGATGGCTACGACTTTGATGTATAGTTTCTTACACTTTTTTGTTTATAACTAAATTTTTGAAGTCGAAGTTTAGCTTTTGGGAAATGAAAGATACTGGAGTCTGGAACACAAATATCTTAATGCAATGAATTAATTGCATAATTTTTAATACTGAAGCTTATGTGACATCATACGCTGCAGACTTGTTTTATATGCTTTCTACAATAAGTTCTCATTCGCTATCTGTGAGTGATTTTCATTTGCCATCGGTATTTTATTACAGAGCCATGCTGTGCAGGGTACCAATGCATTTATGCAATCACGAAATATGTGTGTTTCTATTTGGAGGATTGATTGGATATTGTTATGTTGAGATTGTATTTTCATCACATTATATTGACGTGCTTTTTTTGGACATTTTTGTGTTGCAGGGACAGCATATGATCATACCTTCTATGCAAACTAATGAGTAGGAGTTTTTTAACTTTTTTAACTTAAAAACTTTCACGAACTATCTGGTGAGTTAGAATACTTGAATTTCAACCCGAATACCATCTTTAATATTAAATTATGCTTTTGTCAAAGGGTGGGCTTGTATTTTGTTAAAGCCCACATCAACTAACCTTAGTGTTAGTTTGCCTTCTCGTCTGATTTAGTTTGCCTTTCCATTTTGAAGGTCTCCTCTTAATCTTCCTGCTTTACTATTTTATGGCTACAATTGTTTGAATAAGAATGAAATACTTTATAATAAATTAAAACATTTTCTTTGATGATCAACTTTAAGGCAGCGCGGACGGTTGATGGGTATGGGTCCATTCCAGGTCACCCTAATCTTTTCCGTGCCTAATATTCATGGTATTACTTTATTGCGACATTGTTTATAATATTTTTGATTGTTTCCTGTTAAATCATGATTTGCAGTTAAGTCAACTCCAGGTCCCTATTGTACTTATAAAAAATTTACAAAAAATTCATTTATTGAATTATAAATGTTTCTAATTTCAGAAGAAATGAGATAATTGGTCAGTGAATGAATGAATATTCAATTAGCTGAATACCACATAGTTGTAGCTTTTGGTAAAACACAGGAATTTGAATTTATGTAAGCTGGCAATAGACGGGAGTGCTCTGCGAAAAGCTCGAAGAAGAGAGCTAAATCAGTCGGCGTCGATCTGTGATTTAAGACTCTCTCTCTCTAACATCCACTTCCGGACAATAGGTTGTACAGTCAAAGAAGTAGACCCATATTTCATTCTAAAAGTCAACCATTAGAGTAAAGTTTGTAATTCAAAGAAAGCACTTGTTGATATTTGGTAAAAAAAACACAGGAATCTGAATTACAGCGATGAACAAGGAACTTGAAAAGCAGAGAAAATTTGTTGGTCAAAGGAGAACACAAAGTGCGTAAATGATCCCTGGAATATATCCCAAGACGGTGAGCAACAAATCAATCCAAAACTCCACCTGCATTTTTCACATAAAACCCACCTTCATTTTATACACTAATAATTCCTTTTTTTTTTTTTAGTTGAGATCATTACTTACCCCACAGCCATAACGCAGGAACACTCCAAGTGGTGGCAAGAATATAGCCAATATCACCTCTATCACCGTCGCTGAACCCATCTTCTCAAATCTCGATGGCAGAGAGAGAGAAGCAGCGGTTGGAGCTAAAAAGGAGAGAGATCAGTGAAACCTCCCCAAGTAAACGTGGCGGATGAGCTGGACGTCTATCTATTGACACGTGTGGTTTGAGTATTGTATTATATAATTTAGTATTTCCCCTCCCTTCTCGTTCCAGAGAGTAGACACATCAACCCCTCTTTACTTATTTACTAATCTCGTTGTTTACATCACATATCATCTAATCCACCATTAATCTCAACTTTCAATGATAATCCCAAAATTATATTAATGATTATTTTAATAACATTGTGTTTCCTGGAGAATTAGAGAGAAGATTCTCTCCGGTGACAACGAAGAACTGGACTCGGAATTCGTGGTGGTTTCAGTTGAATCGAAGTGAAAAGGGGCGGAAATGGGGAACCCTAGAATCCCAAACGCCCATTTACTTGATCGACAACAGCTCCGCCAATCTGAAGAAGTGATTCAAACGGTGACTCGTATTCTCACTACCTCTGATCAAACCCAAATTTCTGCACTTGCTTCTTACACTTCTCGCCTCACTCCGCCTCTCATCGCCTCTATAATTTCCTCTAAAGTTCTAGCTTCCAAGCCCTCCACTCTCCTCTTTTTCTTCAAATGGGCTCAAGTTCACGTTCCTTCCTTTTCTGCCCCGCCTACCAACTCTTTGACGGCCGTCCTCTGCCTCTTGCCCTCCCTTTTCAGCCACAAGAAGTTTTCCGATGCCAAATCTCTTCTTATCTCCTCCATCGCTTCCGACCGTCGTCATGAACTTCACAGGCTTCTACTCCATCCCAGTCGCGGCCTGCCCAGGTCTTCCAAAGCTCTTCTGGATACTTCCATTGGGGCTTATGTCCAAATGGGGAAGCCCCACCTCGCTGCTGATATTTTCAAGAAGATGAAGCGGCTTAACTTTCGGCCTAATTTACTGACTTGCAATACATTGATTCATTCTTTGGTAAGATACCCTTCTTCTCACTCCATTACTTTGTGTAGAGAAATCTTCAATGATTCAATCAAGCTAGGTGTGATCCCGGATATTTGGAGTTTTAATATTATGATTTATGGATATTGCTTGGAGAATAAGTTCATAGATGCCATAGAATGTGTAAATAAGATGGGTGAGTTCGGATGCAACCCAGATAACGTGTCTTATAATACCATACTCGATGCATTGTCCAAAAAGGGACTGTTAAATGAAGCTCGTGACTTGCTGGTGGATATGAAGAATAGAGGGCTTTTACCTGATAGAAGCACATATAATATTTTGCTCTGTGGGTATTGTAAATTAGGATTGTTGAAAGAAGCAAAGAAGGTGATAGAAATAATGACTCAAAATAATTTATTTCCAGATGTAAGGACTTATAATATGTTAATTAGTGGGTTTTCTAGCGAGGGTAGGATTGATGAGGCTTTCAGGCTTCGTGATGAGATGGAGAAGCTGAAACTATCCCCTGATATTGTCACATACAACACATTGATCAATGGGTGTTTCGAATGGAAGGATAGCTCAGATGCTTTTACTTTAATTGACGACTTAAAGAAAAGAGAAGTTAAACCTAATGCAGTTACTTACAATATAATGATAAAATGGTTTTGCAAGGAAGGGAAGATGAATGAAGCGACTAACACTTTTCAAGAAATGGAAGATAGTGGATTTTCTCCCGATTGTGTTACTTACAATACTTTAATACATGGGTACTGTAAAGCAGGAGAAATGGCAGAAGCGTTTAAAATGATGAATGAAATGTGTAAGAAAGGTTTGAAAATGGATACTTACACCCTAAATACTATTATCCACTGTCTTTGTGGGATGAAGAAACATGACGAAGCATACAAGTTACTTATTAGTGCGAATAAGCGAGGATATATGCTTGATGAGGTGAGCTATGGCACTTTGATCATGGGGTACTTTAAGGATGAAAAGGCAAATAAAGCTCTAAGTCTTTGGGATGAGATGA
This sequence comes from Begonia masoniana, assembly GCA_022432975.1. Taxonomy (NCBI): domain Eukaryota; kingdom Viridiplantae; phylum Streptophyta; class Magnoliopsida; order Cucurbitales; family Begoniaceae; genus Begonia; species Begonia masoniana. The sequence goes on along the minus strand of CM039509.1, from coordinate 48,488,965 downwards.
AGGAAAAAAAAATTATTCCAAGTGTTGTTACCTATAATTCTATGATTGGAGGGTTATGCCTATCTGGGAAAACTAATCAAGCTGTAGAAAAATTGAGTGAATTATTGGAGAGTGGTTTGGTTCCTGATGAAACAACATACAACACAATTATTCATGGTTGTTGCCGGGAGGGAGATGTTGAGAAAGCATTGCATTTCCACAACAAAATGGTTGAGAATTCTTTAAAACCAGATGTATTTACATGCAATATCCTTCTTCGGGGATTGTATCAAGAGGGTATGCTAGAAAAAGCGCTTAAGCTTCAGAATATGTGGGTTTTAAAAGGTAATGATATTGATGGGGTTACGTACAATACCTTGATTTCAAGTCTATGCAAAGAAAGGAGATTTGAGGATGCCTTCGATCTTCTCACAGAAATGGAAGAAAAGAAGTTGGGCCCTGATAAGTATACCTACAATGCCATTTTCCGAGGGCTATATGATGCCGGTAGGATTAAGGAAGCTGAGGAATTTATGATGAAAATGGCTGACAGACTAAATCTATTTATAGAGTCTCCAAGATTGGACAAGGGACAAGACGTGACGACAAGTGAAATCTCATCAGAAACTAACGCAAGCTCTACTGCTTATTCTAAGCAGATCAGTGATCTGTGTACTCAACAAAAATATAAGCACGCAATGGTCATTTTTAATGAAGTTATACATAAAGACATTGTTTTGGATCAATATGCTTATATGAATCTAATGGAAGGGCTGATTCAACGACGAAGAGGAACGTCGAAGGCAGCAATGTCATGGTGACTCATTTTGTGACTGTGATTGAACATACAACTGCGAGATCCGTCTTTAATATTCAACACAAAGTATGAAACGAATTGAAGTTGGAGAAGGTAATTATTGTTTAAATTAGTCACTCTGTTATTTTACTTGCTTACAAGCGTCTACTTTACAATCATTGTGCTTTTGTCCAGTAATGTATGACTTGGTGGTTGCATCAAATACCTGATACTACTTGATTTATCCAAGGAGAATGATTTCTCCTATCAAAGTGCGCAGAATGATTACCATGGTTTCACGTAGGACGCGAATAAAACTCTCAGTGACAAAATTTCAAGGTGCGAAAGAGATCATATTAAGCTATATTGTCTTTATTTAAGTAAAGCTAAAAGTTCATTGTAGCACTATATGCCATCAGTTTCAGGTGTCATTTATAGTTGATGAAGGATGGACCCATGGCTATATCCGACTGCCTCAATGCTTTTTAAGACACCTTTTGTAGGTATGTCTCATATTTGATAGTTTATAGTCTAGATTAACAATTTTCTGATATTCTTCATAAATGGTGTCAATCAGGTTTCAGATTTTTATGTAATTTCTAGAAACACTCCAAACTTTGACACAGAAGTCGTGACTTGTGAGATTATCAATTTAGTAGAGAAGTCAAGTTTCAATGACGTGTTTTACCTGTGAAATTATAATTTAGGAGATTACTCACAGATTGAAGCAGACACAGGAGTTGAAGTTCTTGGTGTTCAAGAGAGAGCAAGTGTCAAGAAATAGACCACCTCCCTTTTGAATTTCTGAAGTTGCTAGCAAAAGAGTTTTCTCTTGTAACATTAACCTTCATTGTATTTTTTCAATATTCACCATCATTAATATACTGACCAGTATCAGATGTATTGGAATCTAAAGTTTGAGTTTAAATCAGTTAATTTTATTTTTTAAAAAAATTCTAAATTGATCAGAAGCACTCACTTATCATTGAACTATCTTCATATGAAGAGAATTTTTATTTGTACTTTATGCATTTAAGATGTGTTTTAGAAATCTTAAAACGTCAACAGGGCATGACCACTGTGACACCAGACTGACGTGGCACGACGCTATTGGCCAGAAACATCAATGAGTGGCAGAGCACTCCGGAGTACTGTTCAGGATCCAGTCTATATATGGTATGAAACGATTTTAAGATAAAGACTTGTGAACAAAGGAAATTATGATATTTTCTGAAAGTTGGGTATTGACCCATCCATTATATTTTCTTCGGAGTAGGACAAGTGCTATCCAACTTTTTGATTGACATGCTTTAGCGTAGTGCAAGTACTGCCCCATTTTTCTTGTTCTAGAAACTGTTTTGAATAGCAAATTTGAAAAGAAAATTTCAGTCATTTGGGTCTTTCATGGGTCTGACCTTCATCAAAAGTGGCACAAATTGTCCAAGAACCTGTTCTACACTCACCCTTTTAGCTCATTCGGATACAATTAGATTTTGCCGCTCGAGATTGCAGATTTAGTTTATGTTTGGAATTGTTGTTGTTAGCTGTGCTTTCGAAACGACATCGCCTGATTGGCAACTTAACTTGTTTTAATGAATCGGCCATCGAATTTACGTGACGTTGTTAAAACTTTGGAAGATTGATTGAATGCGTTCGATACATTGTGTATTAGATATTATGTGCATATTGTGACATGAGAATGAGATGTCGTTTTTTTCTAAAGCAAACCGTGTGGCATATAATTCTATGCCCCACAAAAACAGGTCCAGGCTCCAGCTATGCAACGACGTGTGGACCTTACCGAAATGGAGGCCAGTTTGTTAAACTTCCAACTTTCTAGTTTGTCCTGCTTTTGTCTGCTCATTAATTTTAGCAGCGTTCTTGATTAAGTTAATTAACTGAACTCTAATCACGTGTTACTGCAACATTAACAGAAGAAGATTATCCAGTCTTCCTCCAATGTGAAACCAAACACGTTTTTTTTTAATTTTTCCAATTTTGTTGTTGAGATCCACACGCGTAAACATTAATATATGATGATACATTATTATACACTATGTTTTTATGCTTGAAAAATGTACGTGTGGAAGAAATAAATAAATTTCAACTACCAGAATTAGAACCCATAACAGTTATGAGATGGAACATATTAAAACTGCACCATTTTAAGTCATGGGTGGGTGTCACCAACCTTGTGTTACACAGTTTATGAGTAATAATTGTGGGAAATTCCTCAGACAAATAATCTAAATAATAAAAGGAAATTAATCTGATTTTTTTCCACGAAAAATGGAGTTCTTTTAAGTTAAAAAAATGAAAATAAAGAAATAAAGAGCTGTGACTTCTGCCCAAAACCCATGTTGGGGGGCCAAAATATTCCAAGTCTAAGAAAGAAACATGTGTATATATAAATATTATATGAGTCTTTCTTTCATTTTCTTGCTTCCCACGACCTGAAGAGGCTCCAAACCAACCCTCCACCAAGCTTTGATTCTCGTGGTTTCATCTCCTACTGTCCTTTTCAATATCACCTGCTTATTTTTGCCTGTTTGGTTGCTGAGAAAATTTACAGATCTTCGTTTTACTTTACGCAGTAACTTTCTTCTCCCTGACTCCACTGTATTCTCACGTTCACAGCCAAATAATAACAGGGATTGAAAGAAAATGGAGCTCCTGCAAGTCTGTGATGGAGAGTTAAAGAAATTAGAAAATCAAAAGTCGCCGCTGATATGATTTTTAAGACATTTCAAACTTACGTTGGACCTTTTATGGGTTCATGATGTCAGATGACTTCAGTCTTTTTCCAAATTATTATAAAACTTTACTTCAAATTAATAAATAAATAAATAAATAATAATTTCACGTCGGATGTATCTATATATAATCATGGACTCAGTATTCTGCTTCCTAAACCAGAACCTCCTTCTTCTCTTTCCTTCTCCACTTTTATCTCTCCTGTTCTACCTTGCTTTCTCTCTCTAAAATGGATAAATCTCAAGTAGCTTCGCCCCCGAGAACACCCACTGCTCTTACTCGTCCACCCCCATTTCTATATTCTCCCTCTTCTTCCTCTTCCCCGCCGGCCTTTTCCTCGCCCACTTCTCTGTCTTCTCCCCCGAGCAATGTCCGGTCTCCTCCGGCGATCGTACTCAGCCCATGCGCCGCTTGCAAAATCCTCCGGCGGAGATGCGTCGACAAGTGCGTTTTAGCTCCGTATTTTCCTCCATCTGAACCTCTCAAGTTCACCACTGCTCACAGAGTCTTTGGAGCTAGCAATATCATCAAGTTTTTGCAGGTATATATTCTCTCTTTTTTTTTTTCATTTTTAATGCTTATATTAAGGAACATAAATGCTAATATAGTATGTCTATATATATTATATTCATTAGAAAATTATAACATTTTTTTCAATTATAGGGGCATAATTGTCGGGCGCTATTGAGAATGTTCGTTAATCGAGTTCTAGTGAGAAACTAAGAGCTGGTTTTCCACCTTCTAAATATAAAACCATTACTTACTTTCATTGAATAGATTCAGCCATGTCGTTCTAACTTTTGCTGACAAAAGTTCGTGGGTGTTATTTTCAAAATAACGTACCAACCCTTTCCTAAAAAAGTTGACAAAACCTAACTCAAAGTTAGAAATTTCAATCCATTTTTACCGATCATTATCTCTGAAAGAAACGTTCTTTGAAAAACAAATAGTTGGTTTGATAAAATTCAATAATTTTTAACTGTTCTTGATTTTTCTTTCAGGATCTTCCAGAGGATCAAAGAGCAGATGCAGTGAGCAGCATGGTGTACGAAGCAAACGCGAGAATCAGAGACCCGGTGTACGGCAGCGCCGGCGCCATTTGCCACCTCCAGAAACAAGTGAGCGAGCTTCAGACCCAGCTTGCCAGAGCCCAGGCCGACCTACTCAACATGCAGCTGCAGCAAAGTAATCTCATTGCCATGTTATGTAAGGAAATAGACCACTCCGACCAAACTCCGGCGTCATTTTTCAACTCTAATCCGAACTCCGTCGACACTACCTGTTTTCTCGATGATTCTTACGCCTGGGAACCTCTCTGGACATGACCATGATCACTCTTTGGCTATTGCAGTTGATTTTTCTAAATTTTTCTTAAAAAAATATGAACGCAATAATCGTAATAAACTAATTGTAACTAGATTTGGATCGGAATGTGATCGCATAAATGTCCAACTTTAACTTTCTTTTCCAATTTGTAATTTTTTATTCCATATTCTATATGGCTGATACGGTTCGACAGATTGATACAACCTAGTCAATTTTGGACACTCCCGTTCTACACTTGGTAAACTTACAATTTTCTTTCACACAAATTGTTTTTTTTTTTTTCTTTTTCTGAATTAAAATCATCAGCATTGAAGACGTAATCTAATCGTCCGCAGGAAACGAACAAAATCTGTGAGAGAATGATCCAAAACAGTTGACTTGGCCAGACAATATCAAAAACCATACGTAACATTATTTAGAAAAACAAAAAACTGTCGGGAGTTGAAATGATAGGGTTGGTGTTATACCATATGATTAAATAATATCTCGTATTTTTTATTTATTTAATGTCTAATATTTAAAAAAATAAATGAAAAAAAAGGAAGGAAAAAAGAGTGATGGGTAAGTCTCCCTTGTCTTTGAAACTGGTGTCTTGGTTAAAAGAGATTTGGTAACCTAATTTTGTCTTCTAAATGCAACTTCTAGTCAAACCATCTCTTGACTTTATAGCCTTTAAAATATTTATGTTTTCTCGAATAAACGTATGCTTTTAAGTCAAATCCTACGCTGATTGATATTGAATTTTATCACAAAAACACGTTAGATTTTGAGAATTTTATTTATAAATTATTAAATTTTTATTTTTTTGCACTAATGTGATATTGTACAACTTTTTTTTTATTAACTTATTTTTGGTAGTCATTGACTTAAGATGAACTGACACAATTGTAACGTTAGTTAATTGATGATTACATACATGTATCTTTATTTCATTCATTGCATAAACAATCAATACATATATATCAACACGTACATTTTATATATACGTGTGCGTGATGACCCAAATGTATACGTATGAGCACGACTGCGGGACAAATCTCGAGACCTAAGCCGAATGTAGGCGAATTTTGAACTCGAGTATAAACAAATCTCGAGTCGTAAAAAGAAGGTCGTCACAATCTCACATTACTTATGAAAATGAAACATATATAAGGAAACATTCTCAAAATAGTAAGACGGGTTTTGGAGAACAATTGGTAACAAATCTCATAAGAATTCTAAATTCAAGAATGTTCCGGCGAGAGCAATACCTCGTTAGGTGACCGACTGAGAAGTCCTCGACAAAAAAAAAAAAATCTATGAGGGGAGGATATTGGGATACGGTACAATCCCTAAAGCGGATAATATCTTACTGAAAAAATGGATGGTTATAATATATATTTATGGTGACCAAAAATGTGTGAAGTGTACATGGAAATCACTAATTAACCAGATTTATAACAGCATGATGTCACCAATGGCGGCATGATTTAATTTTTTTATTTTTTTTTCTAGCTTCTGTGCTATTATCTTTACAACGTGCACGGCCCCACTTTTATTTGTTTTATTTTTTATTTATTAAATTTGTGGGTGGCCTATTATAATTCAAAGTCCACTAGAAGTGAGGTTGATGTGTCTACATCCAGAGTCAAATGCTAGACGTGTACTTTCACCGTTTAAAACTCGAAACTTTTTGCATTCAAGTGTAAATGAAATTTTGCCTTGGCAACTCAAAATCTTCTCTTCCACATTCTCTCCTTTTGATATTAACTACTAGTAAAGTCCTCATAAATTAAAACACTTCTTAAACGTTGAGTTACTCTAGTTTATTGGGTTTAAGATGTCTTATTTTTTTCTTTTAATTTGTGCGATGATAGTGTGATGACTCGGATGTGTAAGTATGTGTACGATGACTACACGAACCGGAATCCGGATGATGGTACGTCCACGCGGGGGAACCGAAAGGTGACGAGTCGTAAAAAGAGAGTCGTCACAATCCCACATCGCTTGAGAAAGTATGTGGAAATAAAACATATATAAATAGATCATCCTAAGATAGCAAGTCGCGTTTTAGAGCACAATTGACAACGGACTCATAAGAACTCTGAAGTTAAAAGTGTTTCGGCGAGAGTAGTACCAGGTTGGGTGACCAACTGGGAAGTCCTCGCCAAACAAAGGCGTGAGTCCTCGCCAAACAAAGCCGTGAGGGAAGGATATTGTGCTACGGTCCAATCTCCAGAGCAGACAATATCTTACTAGGAATAGAGATTGTTATAGATAGTTTTAAAATCTTACAAAAAAATAATCGTAGCGTGTAAAATGTCAAATAATTTATGGTGTCACACAATTAGCACAATTTTGGTCGTGCTAAGTGTTGCACGGGCAATAACATTTACACGTATAGCATCACTATGTTTAGATGAAAATTAAATGCTAGGAAATGGACATTGGTACCAACCGACCGAATCCCATTTAAGCTTTTCCAAAATTAAGAAAAACAAAACTAGTGCTAAATAAAGAAATTATTAGAGACAAAAGTGGAATCAATGTTTTTTTTAATAATATCTATATGTAATGATTTTAGCTTTTCCTCTTTTTAGATGCTTTTAAGCATCTTCTCAAAAGGTACGAGTTGTGGCTAGTAGCTAGTTCACATGTAACGTGTTTTATCTTAGTCATAAAAAGCCGATAGGAACAAACTCGGATAGAGCTTCTACGATAGATAAAAGTAGACATAACCGAGGCCTTAACTAACCGAGCGTGTAACGGCGGCAAAGATTTAAGAGGCAAAGACCAAGAAATTATATTTCTTAGGGTTCATAAATCAAAGAGTCGTGACATAACAATTTTGATACGTACTAAATTTGTACTTGTCTTCTGGTAAGAAACCCATCCTAGCCTTTGGCTGTCACGGCTCCAGCCTCCAAGCATGACAACAAAGACTTGTATGTTATAAGGTAAAGTCAATATTGGAAGTAAAGAAATGGACAAACCCTAAGACCTAACTACATAGCAACCGTCAAGGTTAAGTTATTTAATAATGCTAGGTCATACTCTAATTTTACATTATTTTCAAATCTTTTACGTGTCATTGACTTATCAGCAGAACTATTAATATTATACCATAATAATTCTATTAATAAATGAACGACACGTATGAGATGTTAAAATAGAATGTAAACCGAACATTATCTTAAGTTATTTTATCTCTGCTTTTTTCTTATTTTTGCATCTTAAGTATCATTAACTTCCATTAATCACTTACAATTATGCTTTTTGTGGATATATTTGTGGTGTCTCGGTCCTGTTAGCATAATATTGACATATTTGGATCGAATTTCACGTGATTTTGCTTTTGAATTTTACCTCAAATGTATTCTATTAGGTTTAAATAAAAATTTTACCGCTGAATCATTCACCTCTTATATAAACTAAACGCTCACGTTGACGCATGCGCGATCGAGATTTGAGAGGATTGACGCAAAAGTAAATGTAAATTATAATTATTATTATTATTATTAACGTGAAAACATGACCTAATAATCCTCTGGATGCGTTGATTGTCTTGTGATTTATTCAAGTCAAGATCATGCCTAAATTTTAGAAAAATAAGAAACAAACAAATGTTGAATATTATAAGTGTAACTGAAATTCCATCACTAGCTGTTCATATAAAGTTCAAACAACTATTTAACTTAAGAATTTTATTTTGGAGTTTAGTCGAAATTAACAATTATTATTTATTCAAATAAATATATTGATTAATTTTAATATTATATGAAAAAGCTCCCACTTTTTCTTTTTCCCATTTTTTTTTAATATATAATAAAAAAATATCAATTAAAATAATAATATGAATTGTCCAACACTACCTGGCTTTTAAATGGGCCTACCAAAGCCCAAATCCTTAATGGGCCAACACTGAGCCTATATTAATGGGCTGAAGGCTGATGGAAAACGATGCTCGGATCCGGTTTAATGGCCCGGTCCATTGAGCCCATAAAATTAAACTGGGCCTATATTAGGCCCAAAAATGAAACGATGCTTGAATCCAGTTTAATGGGATGCTCCATTGGGCCCAATAATGAAACTTAGCTTATGTTAATGGGCCAGAGGCCTAAATAACTGTTCTAACTTTTATACTGGCCCAAATTTGATTTATCAGTAATCCAGAGGAGAAATTCAGCAGCAGAGATAGTAGCTGGATCAGAACTCGAATTTTCTGGGTGACTGAGAGAGAGAATATGAGCGGCACCGGAAAAAAAGTGGCCGATGTTGCCTTTAAGGCGTCGAAGAACATAGATTGGGAAGGGATGGGCAAGCTTTTGGTCTCCGACGAGGCTCGCAAGGAGTTTGCCACCCTTCGCCGAGCTTTTGACGAGGTTAATTCCACTCTTCAGACCAAGTTCAGCCAGGTCAAAACATCTCCTCCGAAGCCTCTCTCTCTGTCTCTCTCTCTCTCTCTCTCTCTCTCTCTCTCTCTCTATTTATATGCGCTCACTTGTTGGAGAAATAATGTTTTCTAGTATTTGTCATTTCTTTCTTGAATTTTTTGTTATTCTGCTTTGAACTCTTCGGTTTTTATGTGCATAAACCTGTATATTTAGGTTCAGATTGTTCTTAGAAAGTTAATTGAATCGCATGTGAATTTTTCAAATTCAATTGACACGCTTGTTATCTAATTGGTGCCTTTCTGTAGCTGAATTTATTTCATCCTGATGGGAAAGGAGTAATTTTGGTTCTGTCCACTTGTTTTCGTCAAATTTAAGAAGCTGATATTTTTTTGAATGTGGGTAGCGTCCAATATGTTTTTAAATACATTTGGTTATTATTCGGAATTGTATAGAATAGATCTTCATTTTGTTACGGCAGTAGAGATAGAAATGGAGAAAGGTTATTTTGTATTATATTAGAAGAAGAGTTTTTATAAGAACTAACAGATAAAAGAATAACAGAAAAGATTTACTCATATCACACGATTCTTCCTATTACACTGTGGGTATTTATAAGCTCTGTCTCCTCCAACTGCCTTCCATATCAGAAGGAGAATTCTCTTCCACTTTAGCAAAAGCGTAGAGCGCTCTTAGGTCAGTGGCTTCCTTCTCCTCATATCGCGCTTACGACGTCGTCCCCAACTATATAGGCAAGGGTTGTAACACATTTGAAGTAAACCTAATACATCTTACCTTTATAGACTGGATCTTATCTCATTTTCATCAACCGTAACAAGATTCTTATAATTGGTGACCTTTCCTAGCTGTTTATATGTGCTACCTGATTTTATTATACGTGGTTGTTTGGCCAATTCTTAAATGTAGTAAAGCTTTTTATTCATATTTTCTGAAACTTCTTTTTTCTTCATATTGGTGATCTCTCAATACAACAAATCGATTAGAGAAAAAGAAACATCTGATTAGGGACCTAATTATCTGATTAGGAAAAGAAATATTTCATCACGTCATTTTGATAGTAGACATTTTCTTACTTCTGGACTCAAGCCATTTATACATGTTCTACTGCTTCACTTTATGCAGGAACCTGAGCCAATAGACTGGGAATATTATAGAAAAGGAATTGGGACTCGCTTGGTGGATATGTACAAAGAGGCATATGACAGTACGCAATTTCTAAAATATTTGGTTTTGCTTTATTTCAATTGTATTAATATCAATCTTTCTCTGCTCTTGCAGAAATTTGTATATTATAGTAGTATTTGTAGTTTGTTTTCACACTTTACTCGTGGATAAGTGTTATGCTCGGGATTGTGGTTGTGGAAACTATTTAATCTAAGATAAAAAAAAAAAAAAAAAAGATCTATATTGTGGCCTGAACTCCATTCCTTGCTAAACAATCAATTGGTTTTGTCATTTTGGCACTTGCTCAGATAGAAGTTATGTTATTGTTTGACTCATGATGTCCTTTCATCGATATCAGTTGCGATTTTGATATAGTTAGATATTTGGTCGTAAAGAATCGTGATTTCTGCCGAAGGAGTAGGACCTGTCCTACTTTGAGTTTATGATTAACTTATTAGATAATACTTGCTTGACTAAGGAGTAGAGACTTGCAAAACTCCGTTTTTATATTGTTTCTTCAGGCATAGTGGTCCCCAAGTTTGTTGACACCGTCACTCCCCAGTACAAGTCTAAATTTGATTCATTGGTGAGTATCTCTCTCTCTCTCTCTCTCTCTCTCTCTCTCTCTCTCTCTCTCTCTCTCTCTCTTGCTGCCACTCTCTTTCTCTCTCTCTCACCATATTGTGTGCTGCAGCTTGTGGAACTGAAAGAAGCAGAGGAGAATTCCTTGAAGGAGTCTGAGCGTTTGGAGAAGGAAATAGTTGAAGTTCAAGAGTTGAAGGTAATGGAAAATAAATGTTTTATGTGGATTTCACTTACAAAATGACATCTAACGTCATGTAATTTCACTGCAGAAAAGGATCAGCACCATGACTGCAGATGAATATTTTGAGAAACATCCCGAGCTGAGGAAGAAATTTGACGACGAAATCCGAAACGACTACTGGGGTTACTGATTTTATTTAGCCTCTGTGCTTGGTAGCATCAACAGTTCACAGCTTGTACTTTCTGCAAAACCTCTTGCTCCTTTTTTTTGTTCCATCAATAATCGACCAAATCCATTTTGTTTGATTTGGCTACTTTGCTTTGATCCTTTTGGGTTCAAGATGAAGTTTGAAGACAATAATTCAAGAAATTGACACATCTTATTCATTCTCTTTACCCTTTACCTGCTGTTAGTATATGCTTGAATTCATTTTTACTTAAATTTACGAAAAAATCTTCTTTAGAATTAGGTGTTTAAAAGTTAATATCTGCATTGACATTAAGGGTCATCCAAAAATATGTTCCAAAAAAAAAAAAAACAAGAAACCAATGAATTTCCAAGGAAAAACTAAACTTAAAAACAAAAAATGGCCACTCAAGAGATGAGCAGGTTAAAACCCGAGGTCTGACTTCACCCAGAACTAGCTGCCTTCTTTTGCAATGGCTGCTCACCGGCTACCTCGTCTTTCTTGTCCATAGCCTTTCTTGCGAGCTCGTAGCCAGCAAAGTTCATGGCACCCAACGGAGCGATCCAGAAGAATCTGGGCACTGCTCCTTTGAATAGGCCAAGGGGCCCCTCCCGGCGGAGTATAGAGATAGCAACCAATGACATTGGCACAGATCGACCTTTGGCCGTCATCATTCTAGTCTTCATCACATCGAATGGTGTGGTTACCACGGCTGCCAGCCCACCAGATAAGGCCCCAACTGCAATTGTTTCCCATGGCTCGAGTTCACGGTCAAGGAGTTTCTGAGCAACCTTTTAAACAAAGAGTAGAAAACCAAGCAAATTCAATGATGCCCAAGCAGCAAAAACTTCATCTCACATTCTAAAAAAACACTTCCTTTACACTATCTCCTCTCTAACAGTAAAATTTACCAGAAGATATCATTATATTGCTGAATGTAGAGATAGATAATTATCCAATTTCCCTAAAATGACAATTCTGTGATCAGCAGCAAGGGAATATGCTAGTTTAGTTTGTGCTTGATAAACAAGTCAGCAGAAGGGAATTGCTGCCTAAATGACCAACTTTCAGGCAGTCATTTTCAGCAAGTATAAAGATAAAAACACTTCTGAGAATCTTCTTGGAGGATTTTTTTTAAGAAGTTGCTCTGTTCTGAGTTGAGATCGATCATATCTTCTCTCGCAACCATGTTCGTGCTTAGGTAGGAAGTTTCTTTCAAAGTGAAAACAAAATGTAGAGATCTTCCGAGCGAAACGAATGGTAATTGGTTGGAATTATGGGACGAGAAAAGATAATAAGGATTTGGTTCAAAAAATAAGCAAGATTAGGAAAGAAAGAACAATACCTTTTTGGATTCTGCATAAAGTCCCATGCCAGCAACATAAAATGGAACTTCCCTGCAAAGAGTGGCACCCGTTCCGCGAAAGAACCCCTTAAGACCATCTTGCTCCCAAGTTCCAAGAACAGCCTCACCAACATTGTTAAAGATTCCAGCCTGCAACCTCTGCTTTAGCACCTCACATGGGATTCTCACTGCTGTCCCAAGAAATGTACTGCAGAATGACGCCAGGGATTGAACCTACAAAAATAGGTGACCACTTTTAAGTTTGAAAATGCTTAAATTTCTTCTAAACAATACATTTCTAGCTACTTCTGAGAAGAAATTAAGTTTTAGAAGCTACTGTGAGAAATTATTGCACAAGAGTTAACACCCACAAAAGAAATCTGCTGATAAGCACAAGAAATCAGCCTTCAGCTTCTACCATTGTAACCTCATCACTATTCTAAACATGTTAATGCATTTTCACAAGGAAGCTAAGAACAAAGGCAAACATTTTTATTTCTAAAACCTCTGCCAACATTGATCTAAAAGTACGTGTTCGAGATTTTCCTCTCACAGATGAGATTAGATGACCATGTAGTTATTCTTTGGAAGATATAATTTGCACAAACTAATACTTGATTAATAAGCAAATAAAACTTTAAGCTGATATTTTTATTATGACTCGATGGAATTCTATCGCTTCTTCCAAACCATGCTTGAAAAACGTTTAAAGGTAGAAGCAACAGAAAAGATTAAAAAAAAAAAGGAAATGAAAGTCATAAGAAAAATGATTTGGTTGAATCATACTCACTAGTCAGTACCTGTATGTCTGGGAGTGTCGGAGCAAAATTTATTAGCACGAGTTTACTAGCTTCAAATATTCCAGTTCTTAAGCCATGGCTGGAGTGTAGAATAAAAGGTCAAGCACAGATAAAATAATAATGTCTTAAACAAATTTGACTGAAGGGAAGAAAGAAAACCTTGAAAACTGTCCTAGAATTGCAGGGATTGAACCTCTATATAATCCCTGAGCACCAATCTGTGGAAGCTTTGCTATGATTTCAGGAAAAGTCATCGTTGATGCTTGCACTCGAGTCTAATAAATCAAGAAAACCAAAATAAACAAATTGAAGGCCAAACTAAAAGCATACAAACATAAAAATCTGAACTGAGAACATAAAAATATGGTAAAAATTCATTAGGAAATTGTGATATAACACTGCCTTGTGGAAAGATAGATAATAGTAAGATATAATTCTTTTTTTAGTAAATTATCGCGATTTCAAGAAGACAATATATGACAATGAAAAGTCCAAAATAATTGCCTTAATTGTATCAATAGGATACATTAAAGAAGTAGAAAGTGCACATGAAAGGCCCCCCGCCAATGCCGATCTCAGAACATTTCCAGCCGGGATTTCCACAGAAGGTGCAACGGCAACAACAGTGGCAGCTTCAAACCAAATACTCCTGGAAATGACAAAAATCAATAATCAATTAATTTTTTTAAATATTGCAAATCTAATTCATAAACCAAAAATATAGCGAAAAGTAATTAAAACCGTGTAGTTAAGTATTCTATGATTCTCATATCCGTAGATCATACGTTCAAGTTCTGTTCTATGACGCCATAAATTTGATAGTATCTATTGTATGAAGTACTGAAAGTTCATATTGATCTAACAATCCAGACGCCATGAACTTCAAAGTGATGAACTGAAATTCATTTTGCCCCAGATATATACTCTAAATAAATGGTATTAATAATTTAACAAAAATGGGTCTTATAATTACTGTAATTAATGCTTTCTACACATTAAACTAAAAGACAGAAAAACTATCTCTGAATAAGCTGGACTAGAAAATATCAATCATCAAACTTATCTCACCTAGGATCTTCCTGAAGCCGATCTGAAGGAAGCAATAGCATGAAATTTCGAAAATGTCCATAAGAAATGGATCCTTCACTATCTGCATTCAAAAATCGCATCATGGCAACGGCATTGTCTTCATAAGCTGGAAGTCCAGCATTCTTAAGTGATGTCAATATTTCACTCTTTTGCAGTGTCCCAGACTTGCTCAGGCAGAGAGATGTATAGGCCCGAAGAATGGTGTGTTCCTTCTGTTCCATGAAGGACAAGAACTGTTTCCAGCCAAATGATTTTGAAAATATGTGACTTCGAGTACGATTCAAGAACTCTCGAGCATATCTTTGTGGCAATTTTCTTTTCCTCATTGCAATTTCAAGATCTTCCAATGACACTTGCCCATCACCATCTCTATCCAGCTCTTCAAAAAATCTCCTTCCTGTATGTGTTAAGTAGTACAACTATATAACTCAGTTGACCATGTTCATTTTCTTCTCTCTCCATTGAAAAGAAATGAAAAAAGGAATAGGATGCCGGCAGGAGAACTTAATCACAGCCAAATCACGGCTCACCAGCAAGATAAAAAAAATCGATTAAGACTTTGGTGATGTCAAAAAAGTAGAGAGATTAAATAGCCAAAATGAAAAATAACATCGGAGAGAATCTCAGACACATCTGTTTATTAGAATAGCTTTCATGCATTATGAACAACAGAGCAAATGTAATACTCAGAAATTATCTGCACTAAAATGACCACACATAGGGATGAAAAAATACAATCGGCAGGTTTGTGCAGTTATAAGGATCGTCTTGCTCCATACCATCTTTTCCCATTTCAACCATAAGAACAAAAATATAAAATAAAACGATTCTCACATTATATTAAACCCATAGCATTCAAAAAGAATATCAAAACCAGACAAAAATTTCATTGCAATATCAAAACATGGTTCAGGTTTAACATTCATTTATGAAAACTTCAGATTGATACCACTCATGTGCATAAATCAACACAATGTTTTATTGACTGAATCGGATTCACAGAAACAGACAATTAAACTTCAAGGAAAAAGTAAGGCACTTGATGCATACCTTCAGACTCTGTGTACCTAAAGAAATCCTGCACTGAAAACAGTTTCTTTTTGTCCGGGTAATCTTGGGTAGATCTCCCCACTTGAGGTAAAAGCTCAATAAGCTCTGTAAGTGTAACAGTAGATAATGTGGATTTCAAACGTTCCACATTTGAAAGAGGAATGCTAAGAATACCAATGGCTAACTTCTGTGGTGAAATGACACCCGATTCTTCTCTATTCTCTGCAGTGGCCCCATCGTCGCCCTCTTCATTAACTGAGGATGCCACTCCAACCACAGTGGAGGGCAAGCCTCCAACTTTTGCAAACATCAAGTTGCCAAAAAATCCATTTCCTTTCGCTTCTCTACCTTCCCCCGTATCTATAGCTATCTTTAAATTATCAAACTTCTGAAGACTTTGGTTTATTTGATTGAAAACATAACCAATAAAGCATTCAAAAGGGACATGTTTTCCTTCTTTATCAGTCATACTACTTAGATATTGCGTTGATCCGCCCGAAAAAATTTTCTTTGAGCAGGCATTAACTTTATCTTCCTCACCAGTTTCCTGAATTCGCTTTTTAACAGCTTTGAAGGAACCTGGAAATGCATGAACAACACTGTTGACCAACAACGACCAAGTAAGTGCAAATTGCAAGCAATTCATACAAGAGGCATCCTCCTTCACCACTTCTCCGTATTTCATAGTACCATTAGCTACCTCAGCTTGGTTCCCATTTTTAGAGTTCTGAGAAAACTTCCCGAAGAAAGATTTTACTGGAACCTTGATCGACAAGCTCTTCTCATTCTCATCGCCAGAAACAAAGTAAACACACTTTCTTATCACGCCGGAGCTTTGAAATTTGCTATTCTCACTGTTATGTTCGGTTCTTAGCTCAACACTGACTTCCTTTTCCTTAGGTCCCACCCAACAACATTCAAGATCCTTCGCTGCTTTTCGGAAACCCAATTCGACAGGAGAAAACACTTCTTTAACCGCCAGGATTGAATTGAAAAACGATTCGATTGGGTCGTTTGCAGACACCATTACAAAAGACTATCGAATTTCACTAAAATCGATGCAGTAGTTTGCGAACCAAATGCAAAAATCAAGCCCTTCATGCAAAGCAACAAAAGAAACAATAAAATGGGTAATCCCCAATCAGATAAATCTAGTAATTAATACTCAAAGAGATAGGACTAGGCAGTACGGAGGAACAACCAATGGAGGTCAATAGAATAAACTAAACCTACAGATCAGGTGCTTCGAAATTCTATCTGTAATCAATAAAGCCGAGGCTCACAGTCCATTTCTCTGGCTCAAGAGCAATCCATCGTCTCGAAACCAATAGCAAATTCTTCAAATGGGTGTTTATCGTCTTGTAATCTGATTCAAACTCCACAGCCACGACAAATCGAGGAAAAGGAAAACAGGGACCTTCGGATTGAGCTTTAGCTCATAGTGGGTGCTAATCTCGTAGATTCTTGGCCATCGTTTTTTTTTCGGTTTTTCAAAGACGACGATTCATACGGGTGGCAAACGAAGAACGGAGAACGAAACAATGGACTACTCAAATACTGGATGCCTGCTATGGATCTCTTCGTTCTCTTTATTTTCATTTTTATTCGCAGAGTTTAATAATAAATTAGCATCAAGAATATGTTAATTGCTTTAAATTAATAGAATTAAAAAACATAAATTTGGATTAAAAAACATAAATTTGGATTAAAGTTTTGTTTTTTAACTTTGTAATCGTAAAATTAAGTGGATAAATGCACATAATTATTTATTTTATTCACATAATTAATACAAGTGGATAAATGCTTGCACAGTTGCATGGGAGTTTTCACCCACCATTGTTGGCCTTTTCTATCCACGACCACGACGTTATCCATTTCAGCTTTCCAATTCCCCTTCACGAGAAACTCTTTCTGCCAACTAATTAGTTTCCAAAAAACTATTTTTAAACATTAACAAACTATTTTGGCTTCTGGGTTCGTCTTCTCTTACACCGACACATTCGTTTCCACAATTTTTAAAGATTGAAAAACTATTTTTGCTTCGAGATTCGATTTCCCATAAGTTTTCTTCTCTTTTTCTAATTTTAAATCCTACTTTTAGACATAAAAATGGTTTTGAGAAACAGAAACTTCCGTTGAACACATAATTTGATTTGGATTCCTATTACCAGCATATTGTAACTTTTAATTCCACATGTTGAAATTGAACTCGACCTGACCCAATTTCGACCAGAATCGCCCAAACCGAACCAGATTACTTCTGGACCGTCAAAATTCGACCAAAAGTTATCTGAAACGATCATAATCCGACCAAACCGAACTAAAAATAAACCGATAAGAAATTTATACCTAAATTCTTCTGAAATTAGATTTATTTAAATTGGAATTTGATACCAATATTTTATTTAGACATGATATTATTTGGAATATTAGAAAAATTTCGATAACCCTAATCTATCGGAATCCAAGTAAGTAAAAATAACATGTTTTCAACGTTTTTGTCACGTCCCTAAAACTGTACCCGTATTCCCCGTACTATTTTTTTTTTCCTTTTTTATCTTTAACTAAACTCTAGGCGAAACCTAAACCGAAATCGAAACCAGAATCGAAATCGGAATTGAAATCTAACTTTCAAATCATTTAATACAATTAAATAAAACTATATTAAAACTAATTTAAATTAAAATAAAAGGGGAGGGCAGAATTGACATTCTGCCCGAGAAAGAGAGCAGCGCCCGATCGCTGGCAGCGATCGCGCGCGCAGCGCCCGGTCGCTGGCAGCGATCGCGCCTTTACGCCCGATCGCTGACCTTCGCTTCCCTGCTTCTTTCTCTCCATGCTTTCTATACTTATGCTCTCTGGAATCTCAAATTCCAGAGAGCAACACAATTCATCACAACTCTCTAGAATCGATTCCAGAGAGCAACCTCATCTGATTGATACCAAATTTTCATCAATAACCACAATGAACTCGACCCAAAATATATCCTACACTCAACCAACTTGCAGCGGACTTTGCGAAATCCAACTGCATGGATAGCTCTAAAAACCGAGCCTATCCGTAACCAATCAAAACATTTCTATAACGTTAAATAAAGCTTGAAACCAAAACGTTTTACCAATCAGTTTATAAAAACCTTAAAAACATCAGTAAGTAACCCTAACGTCTATTAGAACCAAGCATCCTATAATTTCTATACAAATTAACCAATACATCCCAAAATATCCCAAAAACCCTCAAAACTCTGTACATACTTCCCCACGGGTCAGGTAAGCCTCGACTGCGCCAGCACACCACCGCAGCCATCCTCTGTCAACTGAATCATGCCTCAGGTGGAGGGACATTGTCCTCACCTGGTACCTCGAAGTCTATGTCACCTACATCATACAATATACACTATGAGATAACATCACAGTAAGCTCTACGTAAATGCGATGCATGCTGTGCTATGAGTTCATTAAACCATACTTTATTTCTTTTATCTTACTATGCAATGCACTATAGGTGTCACCGAGATCCTATACCTTCTAACCGGAGAGAGCTCATCCAGCGGGCGGACTACTCTTTCCAGCTAGAAGAGGGGGGTACACGCTTACAACACGTACAGCCGTGCTTGAGCCCCACCTCGCGTGACCTGTAAACTGTATGCCCGAAGGCCTATATGCCCGAAGGCCTGTATGCCCGAAGGCCAATGCTATGCTTTACGTTCTCTTTAAATCTCTGTGCGGAAATTCATTTTCATGCTTTTCTTTAAAACAAGTGATGCGTGGACAGTTCTCTATCATAAAGTAAACAAGCAATAACATGGACCATCAAGACTGTAAAAACATAAACTATAAACTCCTAAGACCTAGCTACCCAACCGAGCAAAACTAACTACGGGCATCTCCAAAACTCCTCGAGACAACATTCAACGTACGGTGTCGGCCAATCGGCCAGAGAAGAATCACGAGAACTTACCTCGTGCACGCTGCAATCCAAGCTTCGTCCACGAGCGCTGTTTACCTAAGCAATTTACAAGGATTGACGTTAAAACGAGTTTAAGTTAATAAACTTCCAAATTGTCAAAACCTTAACTAAAGGGCTTTCTAAAGTTCTAATCTATTTCCTCGAGCTATTCATTCGAGAAGTTTACGCTCGGCACCTCAATTCTCGAATTACGAACTTTTCTGAAAATCCTAAAATTCTCGGATTTCAAACCTTTTCACGAATTGACCCAACTTCGTCCAATAACGTCCAATACGTTTAATATACACTTAATCACGGCTAACCTATTAATTACGGACCCTAGTTCGCGTTTTTAACGAAAAACTATCGAAACCCTAATTGTTTAAAACTCCGTAAATATTGAAATAAAAGCTCTAAGATTGTAGGTTCATACCTAGAAGGTCGATTGGAGGAGAAAACGTAAAGGAAACGGAACGAACGGAGGTCGGATTGGAGGAGAAATCGCCGCGGCAGAGAGGGAAGCCGAGGGTTTGCTCTCTGGTTTTCGTAATCGCCAGAGAAGAAATGGAGAAGTGAGGGAGAGGAGAGAGAAACTTAGTTTTTAATATAATTTGATTTGCAAAATTACCATTTTGCCCTTCCTTAGTTTTTATATATGTTTCGTTATTCGGTTCATTAATCGTCTAGCCAATCAGTTTCACCAAATTTCCTTACTTCACCACTACGTCCAACTTATTATTTGGGACTTAATAAAACTGTCCGTTCGTAATTTGGACCTCGTTTGCTATTTTTTTACGAGAACGTCTTTTACATTACGAGAAATGCATTAACTCGGAATATAGCGTTTAATCTCCGAAAATTCCCATAATTTCCCTAAAATTCCTATTAATCGTTAGGATCGTAATGATGCTTTCTTTTTGTAAAACGGACCTGATTTGATATATTTACAAAAATGTCATCCAATAATATAATATACAAGTCCGTACAACCGGGTATTACATTCTACCCTCCTTATTCAGAATTTTGTCCACAAAATTTAAATCATGCAAAAAGATCAGGATATTTAGTCATCATATCCTGCTGTCGTTCCCACGTAGCCTCTTCCACCTCGTGGTTCCGCCACAAAACTTTGACCAGTGGAATCTCCTTGTTGCGCAATACTTTGATAGACGACTCCAAAATGCGTACCGGCCTCACCTCATAGCTCAAGGTAGGCTGTACCTCGATCTCTGTAGCCTCCACGATATGCGATGGATCGCGCAAGCACTTCCGAAGCATAGATACATGAAATACGTCGTGGATACCCTCCATAGAAGCCGGAAGCTGCAGCCTATACGCCAACTTCCCGATCCTCTTCAGAATAGGAAAGGGCCCCACATAACGAGGGTTTAGCTTACCCCTCCTTCCAAATCTCGCAATGTCTTTGAACGGAGAAACTTTGAGGTAGACCTCGTCACCTTCCTCGAACTCCAGCTCTCTCCGTCTGGTGTCAGCATAGCTCTTATGCCTGCTCTGTGCTACCTCTATACGCTGTCGAATGATGGCAATCTTCTCTGCCGTCTGCTGTAGAATCTCAGGACCAATGATGCTGGCCTCGCCAACCTCGTCCCAATACAACGGAGATCTACACTTTCGACCATACAGCGCCTCATACGGAGCCATGCCAATAGTAGCCTGGAAGCTGTTATTATAAGAGAACTCGATCAGTGGCAAATACCTGCTCCACGATCCCTGAAACTCCAGCACACATGCTCTGAGCATATCCTCCAGAATCTGATTCGTCCTCTCTGTCTGTCCGTCAGTCTGAGGATGAAACGCGGTGCTGAAATTAAGCTGAGTCCCCATAGCTTTGTGCAGACTCTTCCAGAACTTCGAGGTAAATCTCGGATCTCTGTCTGAGACAATAGAAACTGGCACGCCATGCAGTCTGACAACCTCCTGCACATAAAGCTCGGCGAGCTGATCCATAGACGATGTCATCCTCACAGATAAGAAGTAGGCCGACTTTGTCAATCGGTCCACAATAACCCAAATGCCGTCATGGCCTCTCGTAGTCCTCGGGAGCCCCACAATGAAATCCATGGAGATCTGCTCCCACTTCCACTCCGGAATCAGCAGTGGCAATAACGTTCCGGCCGGTCTCTGGTGCTCTGCCTTTACCCGCTGACATACTAGGCAGGTCTCAACATACTTGGCAACCTCCCTCTTCATGTTCGGCCACCAGAAGTGTTGTTTCAAATCCCGGTACATCTTGGTACTTCCCGGGTGCACAGAATATGCCGAAGAATGTGCCTCGGCCAATATCTCCTTCTTCAGGTCCTCGTCGCTAGGCACGTACCACCTATGCCTGAACTTCAGAATACCATCATCCGATAAATGGAAATCCGACGAGTCTCCCAATGTCATGCTCGATCGAAGCTCCATACACTCCGTATCACTCTGTTGAGCCTCGCGTATACGATCAAGAATAACCGGCCTGAGAGAAATGTTGGCGAGCATACTGGACAACTCTGCCACTATCTCCACATCGAATCTCTCAATCTCAGACCGCAGCGTAACTGACATTGCTGCAAGTGAAGGCTGACTCGCAGAAGGCACTCTACTCAAGGCATCAGCAACCTTGTTCGCCTTTCCTGGATGGTACTTGATATCAAAATCGTAATCTTTGACAAACTCAAGCCATCGTCTCTGTCGCATATTCAGCTCCTTCTGCGTAAATAAGTATTTCAAGCTCTTGTGGTCAGAAAATACCTCGCACTGCTGCCCATATAAATAATGCCTCCATATCTTCAGTGTGAAGACCACTGCTGCTAACTCAAGGTCGTGCGTAGGGTAATTCTGCTCATACGGCTTCAGCTGCCGAGAAGCATAAGAAATAACTCTCCCCTGTTGCATCAATACACAACCGAGTCCCACTCCCGATGCATCGCAATAAATACTGAACCTGACACCTTCAACAGGTAGCGCCAGTACTGGAGCGGTGGTCAACCTCTGCTTTAGCTCCATGAAACTATCATCACAAGCAGATGACCAAATAAATCTCTCGTTCTTCCGAGTCAAACGAGAAAGAGGAAGTGCGATCTTCGAGAATCCCTCTATAAACTTCCGATAATAACCGGCCAATCCGAGAAATCCACGCACCTCACGTACGTTCTTCGGCTGTGGCCAATCTCTGACCACCTGAATCTTACTCGGATCCACAGAAACTCCGTCCTGTGATATAATATGGCCAAGGAAGCTCACTCTGTCAAGCCAGAACTCGCACTTCGAAAACTTTGGATACAGCCGATGCTGACATAGGGTCCTCAGAACAATCCTCAGATGCTCCTCGTGTTCTTCCTTCGTCTTAGAGTAGATCAATATGTCGTCGATGAAAACCACCACGAACTTGTCCAGATACTCCTTGAAGACACGGTTCATCAAGTCCATAAACGCTGCAGGGGCATTAGTAAGTTCAAAAGACATGACAAGGAACTCATAATGCCCATACCTCGTTCGGAATGCCGTCTTCGGTACATCATCCATCCGGACCTTCAGCTGATTGTAACCCGAGCGTAGATCAATCCTGGAAAATACTCGGGCACCCTGTAGCTGATCAAATAAGTCGTCAATACGAGGCAGTGGATACTTATTCTTCACTGTGAGCTTATTCAGCTCCCTGTAATCAATACACATCCTGAGGGTCCCGTCTTTCTTCTTGACAAACAGAATGGGCGCACCCCAAGGTGAAACACTGGGTCGAATGAATCCCTTCTCTAACAGCTCATCCAGCTGAGTCCTCAACTCTCTCAACTCGGCTGGTGCTAATCGATATGGGTTCTTAAACCTCGGTGCAGAGTTAGGATACACATCAATAGTGAATTCAATCTCCCGGTCTGGCAGTAATCTGGGAAGATCATCAAGAAAAATACCAGAGAACTCTCTGACAATAGGAATGTCGCTCGGCATCAATCCGCTGAGCAACTGACAATCAAAGACAGAGGCCAAATAAATAGAGCACGCACCTTTAAATTGCTCGTTGACCATCATGGAATAAGAGATAGGCGAGCTACTCAATCTGCTCATCGCCTGATAAGAAAACTCAGCTTTACCCGGAGGTCGAAAGGTGACAATCCCGGATCGATAGTCGATGGTGGCGAAATGCTGTGACAGCCAGTCCATCCCCAAAATATGGTCATAATGCTCTATGCCCATAACAATGAGGCGAGCATAGAGAGTACGGTCCCCAATCGAGATAATACTGCCCTGGACTACACGACCTGACTGCATACGCTCTCCTGAAGGTAGCATCACGCTATACTCGCATTCTGCTAACTCAGGCGCAAGCCTCAATCTCGACACACAAGCGGTGGAAAAAAAAGAATGTGTAGCTCCCGTGTCTAATAAAGAAAATACAGGAACACCAGTAAGCAATATAGTACCTGCTATCACGGCAGGCTGAGCCTCATCATCAACGTCGCCAGGCTCAATAAAAGCGAAGATCCTGGGCATAACCTTCCTCTGATCACTGCCTGGCTGATCTCGGCCGGGCTTCGGGCAATCTCTAGCGAAATGGCCCGGGTCCCCACATCGATAACACACACCCGTGCCCAATCTACACTGGCCACTGTGCTCCCTCTGACACTTAGGACAAACAGGTGCCTGAGAGACGCCCTGTATCTGCTTCCCCTTTCCCCGGTCGTTACCTCCCTCAAGAGGCCTTTTCACACCCCTAGGCTGCTGCTGGGGCTGTGGCTGCGCTCTAGGCTGCCAACCTCGGTTCAGAGACTGAGGACGTATCTCTCGGAAGAAACCCTTAGCTGGCTCCCTCGGCTTGACAGAACTCTGATCTACTGCCTCAATATCAAGAGCTCTAGCCACAATGTCGTCATAGGATACACCACGTACCCCCGATATCGTAAGGCGCATCCGGAACTCCTGGCTAAGTCCCTGTAAAAACCGACACACCTTATCCTCGTTGACGCTGACCTGCCATGGTGCAAATCGAGAAAGCGCCTCAAACCTCCTCACATACTCGGCAATAGAACCAATCTGCCGTAACTGCATAAATTCAACCATCTTCGCCTCTCGTACGGTATGGCTGAAATATTTGTCGTAGAATAACTCTCTGAATCTCTCCCAGCCCATAATAGTCACATCGGTAGTCGTCTTGATGGAATCCCACCAAAACCGAGCGTCCAAAGCCAAGTGATAGGTCGCCAGTGCAACCTTCTCTCCATCCTCTATGCTAGCATACGCCAGCATGTCCTCCATCGTGCGAATCCACTCCTCAGCTGAAGAGGGATCAGTGGACTGTCCGCTAAAGATAGGGGGCTGGAGCTTCTGAAATCTCTCCATCCCCCGGTTACCCGAAACAGCCGTCTCTCGAGCTCTAACGCCCTCTCGGTCTATCAAGGTACCCAGCTGTTGAGACTGTCTCTCCATCTGCTGAGCCTGTCTCTCCATATGCTGAGACTGCTGGGCAATAAAATCCTTGAGCGTGTCAATCGTATCATCTCTGTCGTCTCGATCGTTTCGTGGACGCATCATACTTATAAACTCCTATATAAAAGTTAAAACAAATATTCTAAGAAACTAGAAATCAAATAAAACTATAAACATACTTACAGTTGATGAAGAATGTCCGCGTAGTGGCTGTGCAGTCGAGCAGTCTATAGAACCGATTTTAAAACCCGGGGTCTCTGATACCATAAATGTCACGTCCCTAAAACTGTACCCGTATTCCCCGTACTATTTTTTTTTTTTTTTATCTTTAACTAAACTCTAGGCGGAACCTAAACCGAAATCGAAACCAGAATCGAAATCGGAATTGAAATCTAACTTTCAAATCATTTAAAACAATTAAATAAAACTATATTAAAACTAATTTAAATTAAAATAAAAGGGGAGGGCAGAATTGACATTCTGCCCGAGAAAGAGAGCAGCGCCCGATCGCTGGCAGCGATCGCGTGCGCAGCGCCCGGTCGCTGACCTTCGCTTCCCTGCTTCTTTCTCTCCATGCTTTCTATACTTATGCTCTCTGGAATCTCAAATTCCAGAGAGCAACACAATTCATCACAACTCTCTGGAATCGATTCCAGAGAGCAACCTCATCTGATTGATACCAAATTTTCATCAATAACCACAATGAACTCGACCCAAAATATATCCTACACTTAACCAACTTGCAGCGGACTTTGCGAAATCCAACTGCATGGATAGCTCTAAAAACCGAGCCTATCCGTAACCAATCAAAACATTTCTATAACGTTAAATAAAGCTTGAAACCAAAACGTTTTACCAATCAGTTTATAAAAACCTTAAAAACATCAGTAAGTAACCCTAACGTCTATCAGAACCAAGCATCCTATAATTTCTATACAAATTAACCAATACATCCCAAAATATCCCAAAAACCCTCAAAACTCTGTACATACTTCCCCACGGGTCAGGTAAGCCTCGACTGCGCCAGCACACCACCGCAGCCATCCTCTGTCAACTGAATCATGCCTCAGGTGGAGGGACATCGTCCTCACCTGGTACCTCGAAGTCTATGTCACCTACACCATACAATATACACTATGAGATAACATCCCAGTAAGCTTACGTAAATGCGATGCATGCTGTGCTATGAGTTCATTAAACCATGTTTTATTTCTTTTATCTTACTATGCAATGCACTATAGGTGTCACCGAGATCCTATACCTTCTAACCGGAGAGAGCTCATCCAGCAGGCGGACTACTCTTTCCAGCTAGAAGAGGGGGGTACACGCTTACAACACGTACAGCCGTGCCTGAGCCCCACCTCGCGTGACCTGTAAACTGTATGCCTGAAGGCCTGTATGCCCGAAGGCCTATATGCCCGAAGGCCTGTATGCCCGAAGGCCTATATGCCCGAAGGCCTGTATGCCCGAAGGCCTGTATGCCCGAAGGCCTGTATGCCCGAAGGCCTGTATGCCCGAAGGCCTGTATGCCCGAAGGCCTGTATGCCCGAAGGCCTGTATGCCCGAAGGCCTGTATGCCCGAAGGCCTGTATGCCCGAAGGCCTGTATGCCCGAAGGCCTGTATGCCCGAAGGCCTGTATGCCCGAAGGCCTGTATGCCCGAAGGCCTGTATGCCCGAAGGCCTGTATGCCCGAAGGCCTGTATGCCCGAAGGCCTGTATGCCCGAAGGCCTGTATGCCCGAAGGCCTGTATGCCCGAAGGCCTGTATGCCCGAAGGCCTGTATGCCCGAAGGCCTGTATGCCCGAAGGCCTGTATGCCCGAAGGCCTGTATGCCCGAAGGCCTGTATGCCCGAAGGCCTGTATGCCCGAAGGCCTGTATGCCCGAAGGCCTGTATGCCCGAAGGCCTGTATGCCCGAAGGCCTGTATGCCCGAAGGCCTGTATGCCCGAAGGCCTGTATGCCCGAAGGCCTGTATGCCCGAAGGCCTGTATGCCCGAAGGCCTGTATGCCCGAAGGCCTGTATGCCCGAAGGCCTGTATGCCCGAAGGCCTGTATGCCCGAAGGCCTGTATGCCCGAAGGCCTGTATGCCCGAAGGCCTGTATGCCCGAAGGCCTGTATGCCCGAAGGCCTGTATGCCCGAAGGCCTGTATGCCCGAAGGCCTGTATGCCCGAAGGCCTGTATGCCCGAAGGCCTGTATGCCCGAAGGCCTGTATGCCCGAAGGCCTGTATGCCCGAAGGCCTGTATGCCCGAAGGCCTGTATGCCCGAAGGCCTGTATGCCCGAAGGCCTGTATGCCCGAAGGCCTGTATGCCCGAAGGCCTGTATGCCCGAAGGCCTGTATGCCCGAAGGCCTGTATGCCCGAAGGCCTGTATGCCCGAAGGCCTGTATGCCCGAAGGCCTGTATGCCCGAAGGCCTGTATGCCCGAAGGCCTGTATGCCCGAAGGCCTGTATGCCCGAAGGCCTGTATGCCCGAAGGCCTGTATGCCCGAAGGCCTGTATGCCCGAAGGCCTGTATGCCCGAAGGCCTGTATGCCCGAAGGCCTGTATGCCCGAAGGCCTGTATGCCCGAAGGCCTGTATGCCCGAAGGCCTGTATGCCCGAAGGCCTGTATGCCCGAAGGCCTGTATGCCCGAAGGCCTGTATGCCCGAAGGCCTGTATGCCCGAAGGCCTGTATGCCCGAAGGCCTGTATGCCCGAAGGCCTGTATGCCCGAAGGCCTGTATGCCCGAAGGCCTGTATGCCCGAAGGCCTGTATGCCCGAAGGCCTGTATGCCCGAAGGCCTGTATGCCCGAAGGCCTGTATGCCCGAAGGCCTGTATGCCCGAAGGCCTGTATGCCCGAAGGCCTGTATGCCCGAAGGCCTGTATGCCCGAAGGCCTGTATGCCCGAAGGCCTGTATGCCCGAAGGGACCTAGCTACCCAACCGAGCAAAACTAACTACGGGCATCTCCAAAACTCCTCGAGACAACATTCGACGTACGGTGTAGGCCAATCGGCCAGAGAAGAATCATGAGAACTTACCTCGTGCACGCTGCAATCCAAGCTTCGTCCACGAGCGCTGTTTACCTAAGCAATTTACAAGGATTGACGTTTTAAAACGAGTTTAAGTTAATAAACTTCCAAATGTCAAAACCTTAACTAAAGGGCTTTCTAAAGTTCTAATCCATTTCCTCGAGCTATTCATTTGAGAAATTTACGCTCGGCACCTCAATTCTCGAATTACGAACTTTTCTGAAAATCCTAAAATTCTCGGATTTCAAACCTTTTCACGAATTGACCCAACTTCGTCCAATAACGTCCAATACGTTTAATATACACTTAATCACGGCTAACCTATTAATTACGGACCCTAGTTCGCGTTTTTAACGAAAAACTATCGAAACCCTAATTGTTTAAAACTCCGTAAATATCGAAATAAAAGCTCTAAGATTATAGGTTCATACCTAGAAGGTCGATTGGAGGAGAAAACGTAAAGGAAACGGAACGAACGGAGGTCGGATTGGAGGAGAAATCGCCGCGGCAGAGAGGGAAGCCGAGGGTTTGCTCTCTGGTTTTCGTAATCGCCAGAGAAGAAATGGAGAAGTGAGGGAGAGAAGAGAGAAACTTAGTTTTTAATATAATTTGATTTGCAAAATTACCATTTTGCCCTTCCTTAGTTTTTATATATGTTTCGTTATTCGGTTCGTTAATCGTCTAGCCAATACCATTTTGCCCTTCCTTAGTTTTTATATATGTTTCGTTATTCGGTTCGTTAATCGTCTAGCCAATCAGTTTCACCAAATTTCCTTACTTCACCACTACGTCCAACTTATTATTTGGGACTTAATAAAACTGTCCGTTCGTAATTTGGACCTCGTTTGCTATTTTTTTACGAGAACGTCTTTTACATTACGAGAAATGCATTAACTCGGAATATAGCGTTTAATCTCCGAAAATTCTCATAATTTCCCTAAAATTCATATTAATCGTTAGGATCGTAATGATGCTTTCTTTTTGTAAAACGGACCTGATTTGACATATTTACAAAAATGTCATCCAATAATATAATAATAATATAATATACAAGTCCGTACAACCGGGTATTACAGTTTTGACTACGACCTTTCATCACAAAATCTACGTTATTTTCTTATAATTATTTTATTATATGATTCCGATATTTGACCATGCATGTTTAGTCATTGACATAAAATTATATAAAGATAAAATTGATAGGACATTTTATATGTGTATGAATATAATCGAATTGACGAAAAATATGTGATAGCAAAGCATGAACGATAATGAGATGGCTAAGACTGAACGAAATTGAGATGGCTACGCCTGAACGACAATGAGATGACTATGCCTAAATGAAAATAAGATGACAAAGCTTGAACGACAGTGAGATGGCTAAGTCTGAACGAATGTTGAAAAATGAGTTCGAACTAATATGTAATTGTTAAGTCAGTATTCGGTAAAATATAATGTAAATTTTGCACCTGCACGTGTTTTTTATTTACTGAGTTATTCTCATAGTTGTAGTTTTATGATGTATGTGAGTTTTTATCTGAAAAAGAAATGGCTATAATCAATAACCTTCTAGAGGCAAGCGAACATACAGAAGAAAGAAATATTTTTGGATCAGAGGAAAAAAATTTTATTTAGTATGTTTCAATTTCAATGATATTTCATAGCTTATTTGAAACTTGGAACAAAATATGTTGAATTTATAGTTAATAAAGTTTTATTAATAAAATTCCGCAATTATTTTTAATGTTGACAAAAATATTTAATGTTTCAAAGTTGTTTTAAAAGCTTCCGCACATTTAATGATTTCATTCAAGGCTTTCAAATATTTTGAAATTAGGATTATTACTCTCGAATTTAGACCTACTATAATTTGAAAAAAAAAATTAGGATTTTCAAATTATGGTTTCAAATTGAGAAAGATGATTAAAAAAAAAAAAAAAAAAAAAAAAAAAAAAAAAAAAAAAAAAAAAAAAAAAAAAAAAAAAAAAAAAAAAAAAAAAAAAAAAAAAAAAAAAAAAAAAAAAAAAAAAAAAAAAAAAAAAAAAAAAAAAAAAAAAAAAAAAAAAAAAAAAAAAAAAAAAAAAAAAAAAAAAAAAAAAAAAAAAAAAAAAAAAAAAAAAAAAAAAAAAAAAAAAAAAAAAAAAAAAAAAAAAAAAAAAAAAAAAAAAAAAAAAAAAAAAAAAAAAAAAAAAAAAAAAAAAAAAAAAAAAAAAAAAAAAAAAAAAAAAAAAAAAAAAAAAAAAAAAAAAAAAAAAAAAAAAAAAAAAAAAAAAAAAAAAAAAAAAAAAAAAAAAAAAAAAAAAAAAAAAAAAAAAAAAAAAAAAAAAAAAAAAAAAAAAAAAAAAAAAAAAAAAAAAAAAAAAAAAAAAAAAAAAAAAAAAAAAAAAAAAAAAAAAAAAAAAAAAAAAAAAAAAAAAAAAAAAAAACAAATTTGGGAGATTACAGTTTCGTATCAAAGCAACTAAGTTTATAAAACAGTTCTGTAAACTTATCTGTATGCTCACATACACCTTGAAAATTGTCGATCAGCAAGTAAGTGTGTACTAAAATTTATATTTTGATAAAAATATGTTTGATAATTTTGTAGTACATTTTTAAGTAAGTATACAAAGATAGATTTCCTTAAATTAAGTATTTGTGATAGAAATTTATGGTCAATCATAGAGAAATTAGAAATGAACGAGAAGTTGTACTCGATCGAATGATGGATATGATTGAAATGCAAGCAAGAGAAATTGAGCAGCTATCACATGCAGCCTATGTTGCAGCTCAGGCGGCTAATGCCACAGCCTAAACAGTTAATATGCAGACCCAGATTCCTAATATGACTCGACTTACTGATATTTATTTCGATAGATTTTGAAGATTGAATCTTCTAACTTTTAATGGCAATCTGGCAGATATGGCAGCAGCAGACAATTGGATCAGGACCATCAGTGAGATTTTTGAACATGCCAAGATTCCAGAGGAAGAAAAAGTAGATTGTGCGTTCTCTATGTTCTGAATGAAGGCACGTTATTGGTGAGACTTTGTGAAGGTGATGCACTCAGTCACCAACATGACCCTGAAGAAGTTTCAAGAGCTCTTCTATGATAAATATTTTACGGACTCTATGATGGATGAAAAGGCGGATGAATTCATGGCTTTAAAGCAGACAGGAAGTGTAATTGATTATTTGCACAAATTTGAGCAACTTTCTCATTATGCCCCTCATATAGCAGGTAATAAGGTTATAAAGGTAAAATGATTCGTCAAATGATTGAGAGCGAAAATATTCAATGATATTAATCTTATCACTGCCAATGATTTTTGTTTGCATTCATGGTGGAGAAATGTTGCGTGCTGAAAAATGAGAGAAAAAAGTTATTAGTTTAGAATAAAGTACAGTCATGCAACTTAGACCAAAATGAATAAACTCCCACAACAATAATTGGCTGAATCCAAGCGACCAATGATCAGTGGATGTATTGAAGGACCTTCTAAATATGTTAAAAGGGAGTCCGCGACAACGTTTAATATGCCATTGTGTCCCTCATGCAAGAAACCTCATGTTGGAGAATGTCGCGCTCAAACAATGGCTTATTTTAAGCGCAGTCAACACGGACATTTTTTTACTTAAGAATTTTCCAAAGAATGGCATAGAACAAACCAAGACGACTGCTAGAGTTTTTGTCATGACCAAGGATGAAGATGAAGGGAATGCATCTGTGGTTACGTGTTCGATTTTTATTTCTTGCATCGATTTTGGTCCCACCTCCCAGGACCATGGTCTAATCTTCAGTCCGTGGCCCAAATTCCTGAAATACCGAGACCAGAGCGAGGTTAAAAAAATACTCTATGTTTTTTAAGAAAAAAATCTCTCCTCTTCACTCTTCAGTCTTACCCTACCCAATTTCTAGAATCCCAAGTCCCCGATGCCGAGTTACGAAGTGCGAACACTCAACCCCGACCCGCGACCACGACCCCGATTTCCGACGTTCCTGCTCGGCTGCTGCTCCCGACCCCGACCTTGAAGGTGAATGCCCGACCCCGACCGAGACCCAGACCCAGCCCCTCACCTCGCCTGTCTTTGGCTGCTGTTGCAGTCGCCTCGCCTCGCCTCGCCTTGCCATGTTGCTGCTTTTTTGGTATTTGAGCTCCCTTTTGGTGCTGCAAAATTTACAGTGATCGTCGATCAAACATTTACAGTGTAAATGTTAGGTATTTTTTTAACAAAGAAGCGGTATTTTTTTCTTTTTGGTACTTTTCTCCCTAGCAAATATGGTGTAAAGTTTTACAACATCAAAATTGCCAGATTCCAACTTACGTGTTTGATCTGTTGCAAATTTTATGGACTACGAATTGCTAGAAGAAGTTGGGGATTTTTTTTATGTTAAAAAAAAAAGTGGGAGGAACCGAGACCGGATCGAAATTCGATCCCAGACCCTCTCAAGGCCGGTTCCGGTCCTCGAGAAAAAAATCTCGAGGTCTCGGTCCGGTCCAGAGACCGGACCGAACCAGTTCCTGCCCACCCCTAGAGCATGCTATGAAGTTAGAAAACAAAGTAGATTTCCTAAAGTATAAATTAGGAGTAGTTGCACCTTCGGGCAAAATTTTATTTGCCAACTCTATTATTAGAAAATGCGATGTATGTATTGAGAAAAAACCAATTGGAAGCAGATTTAATTATTTTGGCAATGCACGATTACAATGTCATTCTGAAAATGAATTGGCTTACCAAATACTATGCGACTATTGGATTTAATTTCAGTTTGATTTCAGTTTTGATAATTTATTTCATTAGCTGTTGGATTTTTTTTTAATTAACTACGTTATTATTTTAATAAATGAGATTTTAATTAATGTTTGTCTAGTATTAAATTTTTTTCTAAATATTTATTGATCGTTGTTTCAAAGCTTCCGTTTAATAAATAATTTCTGTTAATTGCAAGAATTTGAAATTAAGAAAATTAGCATTTTATAACGATTTAATTTAACTTAATTGAGAAAATTTTAAAATATCAAATTGAAGAAAAACGAAAATAAATTTTTAGGTCGTTAACATTTTACTTGCCAAAATCATAACTTTTTCTCTCTCAAAATCATCGAGCAGAGAAGAAATAATACGCCGTATCATAAAATAATGTGACAGTATTGATAGCAAATTATCATGGAATACTTAATTGTCCACTAAGTCCAACTTATTTGTCTAAAAAAATTCAAAAATCTATTAACTCTTGACTCTTAAATTTGAATACTCTAATATCAATCACATGACTTCATATAAGAAATCAGATTGGCAATTCTAATTTAAGTAGTTTTAAATTAAGAATTTTAAATGCAAAAATAATAAATATATTCACACAACCTTATCCATTGACTAAAATTAAGCTAAACCAATCATACATACTAACACAAACAGTTGGGAGTTTTGGCAAGAACACTGGAACTAATGGGTTAGCAGAAAAACATGTTAGAAATGATGAAAACACTCATTTTCTCCAAACAATCTTTAATTCAATTTTTTCTCTTCATTTCCACAGTTTCTCCATGGCCACCTCAAGAATTATTAACCGCGCTCGTATTGATCACGGGAGGGCCAGAATGCCTCCTCGGGGGGGCTGGGGACGACGAGAAAGACAACCTCTTCTTCACATGACCAGCCGATTCCTTCTCGGGCGTACTAGCTTTGTCCACTCCGGCAGGGCTTGAAAATCGAGACTTTGCCTTTGCGGACTCTGTGGCTCCCATATAGCTCGGAACTGAAGCCGAGCTGACTAAACTTTCATCGTCTCTGACTGATGACCCTGCAATGCTGTGTCTCCGGCACCTGTCTGAAGTGACACTATATACACTTCTAGAGTCGTTGTCTCCACCCCATCCGCTACCTCTCGGGCTGGACGGCTTTATTTTCCTCGACACAGACGAAGATGACGGTGCCTTTGAAGGAGTCGACGGGGACTGGCGGCTCGGAGGTCTGCTTGACTTTTGGCTAGGCGGAGTCCAAAGGGAATTCTTGAGTTCGAGGTTGAGATCTCGACGGGTATACGCTTTGTTGGCGTCTCCAATAGAAGCTCTGTGATTTGGAGTCGTATGATCGTGGTAATCAATTACGTTTTTTGCCTCCCATGGCCGAGATGCCATCCATCGCTCCAACCAGCTCCAACCCCAGTGAGGGTTGATCGGATCCATGAACGTTTGGTTCGCTGCTTTCGAAGAGTTCTTCCAAGTTTGCTATGTTCAATATTAGTGGTTAAATCCGAAACGAGAAGTAAACATATTATCTTCAAACGATGACAGGTAAAAGGAGAAATGAGAGTAAAGCTCTGTACCTGATGAGAGAAAGCATATGCTAGAGCCCTTTCTCTTCTCAAAGCAGCTTCTTGCTTGTTGAGTATTTTGGCTTCAACTTGCTCCTTTGACTGTGTTCTATCATCCCATTCTTCACCAATCTGTTTAATTGACTTTCACACATAAGAAAATGGAAAAACGTCGATAACAATTAGAAAAAGGAGAAGGTTCAAAACCCAGAAAACTCACAGAAGCTCTTAATTTTGCAAGTTCTTTTTCATGTTTCCGCTGAAGTTGAAGCTGAAGAGCCTGATTCTCCTCCGACATTCTGAGCCTCCTCGAACAAATCTGTGATTGCAAACGTGCAAGTGTCTGCATGGATCTCAACGAGGAAGCCACTTGCCGTTTTACAGATGGCCCTTCCATCAGCATTTTCAACCGTACAAGCCCTCTTAATGCTCGCAAAGCTCTTCTCGCCTAATAAAAACCCACGAAAACACAGAAAAAGTCATCTCTAAGAAGAGTTTTTCTTGAATGTTTTTCAGAGAAATTCGCTAAGCAGCTATCAGTTTTCTCAGAAAAATCAAGCCTAAGACCAAAAATTTCATCATTTTTCTCAGTAAATACTTAATAAATTATCTTCTGAACCAAAATTTCATTTCACTTTAATACACAATATGTAAATATGTTCCTGAGCCTTACCAAATATCCACGAAATGCTGTTTGAATTTTGATGGCTGCTATTTCGTCTTTTGATTTTCCCACGAAACGAGGAATAGTGGTCAGACGAACAACCTCGGCCGCTGCCTGAGCGGCCGCTACAGCAGCCTCTGCTGCAGCTGCGGTGGCAAGTGCCACAGAGTAGGCGTGCTTGCTTTGTTCATTCTCAACATTTGTCAATTTCACGTCTTCTAGAGCTGGAAGTGGCGAAGGAAGAGGCAATGGAGTTGTTTCTTCCAAAAAAGTAATCACATCTGTTTTCTTATTCTTTCCAAACCATTTTCTCTTTGTTTTCTGAGTTTTCTGATATGAAAATTCAAATAAGAATCTACTTAGAATTAGGAAAAATTGTGTGCAAAAGAGAAAATAAACTTGAAGAACAGAAATCAGACCTGATCTTTCTTTTCCTTAGATTCAGAACCGAGAGCCTTTGTCACTGCACAAAACCAACTTCCTTTCTTTCCCATTGCCTAATAACTCATATGCTGATGTTTAAATTTCAGATTCAATTTGTATCTTCAATCTTCCTGAAAACACTAATGAAACCAAGAGTTGCATAAAAACAAAAAGTAATTTACTAAAGAAACCAAACAAAAAGACAAGCAGGAACTAAACAATTACTAAAATTGCACGAGGACTAAAATTAGAAAAACTTGGGAGTTAATAACAAAAATAGAACATCATTAAGGTAAAAAAATGAGATCTTCGAC
This sequence comes from Begonia masoniana, assembly GCA_022432975.1. NCBI lineage: Eukaryota > Viridiplantae > Streptophyta > Magnoliopsida > Cucurbitales > Begoniaceae > Begonia > Begonia masoniana. The sequence goes on along the minus strand of CM039509.1, from coordinate 48,453,228 downwards.
GATAAGTTCACAACGAAAGAGAGCTTTCTTCCCAAAAAGAAAAACCATATATTAATACTACAATTAAACTTCTGCGCTGGATAGGAAAAAAAACCCACCCCCTTAATCGCTAATTGGAGAAAATTGACAGATGCGCAGAACCCAGAAAAGAAACCATAAAATTTTCACAGAAAAACTTAAAACCCAGATCCAAATTCCAATCTAAGACATACCCAGAACCAAAGACGAGAATGAATGGTACTCAGAAGACAGAGACAGAGAAGCAAAAGAAATAGTTTCAATACCTCTGCAGAATATCCTCAGATCTCTATTGAACTTCGAACCACTTAACAAATATCCCAGAGAAACTTCTCAGAGCGGTCTAGAGAGAGAGAAGGGGGACGAGAACCGAGACTTTGGAAACTTCAACGGTAGGATGAGATGTAACACAACCAGTAAAAATGGAAAATCCGACTGCAAATCGGCCTTCCCTATTATAATATAATCAAGAACAGCATCAGCAGCAATAAAAAAAAAAAAACAACTTTATAGCTGGTGTCTTTCAGTTTCACTTTTTCCATGAAAAGAAAAAAAATTAACTGCTCCCAGCCAGTCAGTTTGTTTAATTTAATGCCCCCCATTCCCCATTCTGAGTTTTACAAACGTTCTGGAAGCGAGCAGTTCCTACCTCTCTCCAATGGGCATTCGACACGCAACACGATCTTATCAACTTTAAGGAACCAACTAACCAAAAAAATATAAATATAAATATAAATTTATTCTCAGTTAAGATATTTATACCGTAATTAATAGGCTAACCAGGCAGCATCAAGGGAAAAAAAGAAGAAGTCAAAAGGGTGAAAATTAGAAAGCTGACTTTCTTTTCATCTGTACGCGACCGATGCCGCGTCAGAGTCTTTTAAGAGAAAAGCATGTTCTTGGTGGTCGCATTAACTACATCACGTGTCAGTTGTCACCTTTTAGCTTCTCAAAAAGGGTAACCACAATATTAACTCCTCTTCTCCTATCTTTATCACCACCCTTTCTCTTCCAAATTTTAAGGGTTACAAAATGATGAGTTTAATCCTTATTTTACTTATAATTGGTTATTGAGTTACACTAATAATTAAATGATATGACACAAGTGCGACAAATATATCATTTATTAAAATAATGCAATAAGTGGCCAAATGGGAGGAAATTGAATAGAGGAAGATATTGTTGGAATTTAAAAGTATTATGGACCCTTTTGGATTAGGATGCAAGATTTGCGTTGAATTAGTCTTTGCTTGTAAACTCCTCCATCATAATATAAAATAAATATTTAAAAATAATAAAAATATATAAATATGTTATATACATACATACATATATATGCATACGATTTATTAAACAATAATATTTTCCAATGAAAATAAATGAAGGCAATTACCTCTTGAATCGCTGTATTCAAGGCACTGCAGAAGGGCAAGAAGATATGGAGGTTTGGTGGTCCAAAGGCTTGAACTCAAACGGCTATGGCTATGGCCATGGCTCTGCAAATGTCGGCCCAGGCAATGATAAACCGTCTCAATACAGAATTCCAACATTAAATCTCCAGCAACAGTAAAATCTTTAATGCAGATAACATCAGATAGCTATGCTACTTTTCATATCAGACAATAAGGGTATGACTATTTTATGACACCTTAAAATAAAAAGCTGTTGGATAGAACTTAGAAGCGCAGGTACGAGACTTCTAGATTTGCAAGCACATGATTAATGCACTTTTTTTAGAAAGTTATGTCCACTTTCTTTTCACATACTTAGATTTGGGATACCTATAATTTAAGACTCTAAAAATAACAAGAGATGCAAGAAGCAAGTAATGCTATTCTAAACTAATGTAGATGTTTAACGTGTAAAATGTGACTGCACGTTTAGTGAATGCAAAGACGACCCAAATTTTTGTTAAATATGAGAATCCACACGTACCAATGGAGTCGCACAATTTCTCATTGTTTGGAAGAGTAAAAAGTAAGTAGTTTATAAGTAAAATTCTACTTCTTATGTAGTACAACACATTTTGAGTTAATGTAAAAAATTAAACCGTGCAAGTTTTGATTTCAAGAATGAACAATATTGTAATAGAATGACTAAGATAAAAAAAAAAAAAAAAAAAAAAAAAAAAAAAAAAAAAAAAAATGGAAGCAAATTTTGAAAAACCTAATCTGGGTATTTTTGTGGCTTTTGAAATCGGAAAATCGTCATTTTAGTTTGAATGCATACATATGATATGTTCGGAGACATGAGTGCTCTATTTTAGGATTTTCGTTATGTTTGTTCATTGTTCAAACTGCAATATCTCATTAGTGAGTTAATTCGACCCACCCCAACGAATTCTTTTTCATGACAACTTTCAATTGCCGACTCAGAAGTAGGTTCGACGTGAAGATTTCTATAGTTTATTATTTTCTTAGACCTGACTTTTAATCCATTTCAAGGCTTCTGTGGTACTATTAATTATTTTAAATTTAAAGATTTGACAAACTCGTCATGATTTGGGTCAGGTTGTTTTTCATTTTGTCTTAGGGGTCTCTTTAGGGCGTATCACTGGAGTCATTTTTTAAAAAGTCAAAGTAATTATATTGTCACGCCAGTAATCATAATAATTAAATGTAAAGTATTTATTTAATGAAGCATTCAAGATGAAATAGTCAAAAAGGGTAAACACATAAACATAAATTTTACTCAAAAGTTATAACAGATATGTAGAACACAACTTTAAATGACATAAAATAAGAGATTATGATCATTATTACAGAAAATAATGATAATCGAAAGGAAATGCAGCAAAGTTGAATCTCTA
>CM039509.1:48335118-48450301 GCA_022432975.1 Begonia masoniana | reverse complement strand
CATTCAATGCATCCCTGTTAGTGTGCAATTCCTGCTAGCATTATTTTATAGTTTAACCTTATGATGAAATAGGTGACGAGTTTTTCATGAGGTGAGGAACTCAAGTTCAATGAAGATGGCTAAGCTTGGTTGCGTGGAGGAGCTCCCGTGTGACAGTGAAGGCTGGATTAGCGACCGTTCCTTTTTATAACACCCATATTAAATCGGAGAATTTATGATAAACCAGATGACTAAGTAAATAGAGGTTACTTATAACACGGAGATTCGGATTTTTATGGGTTTGACTTCAGAGTCTGGTACGATTTTAGCATTGAATTTTTTTTTTTATAACAAAATAATAGTTCAGTCTCGTAAAAAATGATAAGACAAATATCTTTCTAACTAATAATTAGATCGAATAATCATTCAAAAGGTTGGAGGGCAGTTTGATGCCCATGCTCGTAAAACCATATTTGTCCAGAGAAAGGAGACAACTTTAGTTTAAAGGTTGGAGGGCAGTTTGTTGTCGTGGGTTGTACGTTGTTTTGAATGTCGTGATTTTGAAGTTGAATCAGCAAAAAATTATTATTTAAAAAAGGTTGCCTTTTTGTAAGTGCTGAATTTTTCAGCGATAATTTGATAAAACCGTATTCAAATCAAATCTTAAATGGTATATCCAACAGGCAATAACTGGAGATTTGAAAGATTTTATTTTTCTCTATAAATACGAATGATAATCGAGATTCTAGCTTGAGTTAATTGTTTCTTTCAAAGATTTTTGCAAAGCAGAGCAGACGATATCGTCTTCATCAACGAGCTCTCCTCTGTCCCCCAATGGAGGACCGCGAGGCCAGTGAGAATGGCAGCCAGAATCACCTCTCCGAGAGCGAATATTTGGAGCTGAAGGATTTTTTAGAGACGAGCAAAGCGGAGAGAGCAATGTGGCTCATGAAATGTCCACCGGTTGGTCGCTCGTTGCTTCCAGACCCCACTCGACGATCCTTCTCTCCCCGTCTCCAAAATTACCCTTTCCATCGACCCACTCCGCTCTAATGACGACGATGACTCTTCCTCTCCACAGGTTTGCTCTTGGTTTTGGCCCGAGGGACCCTTCTGGCGTTTGCATTGTGTGATTTCTAGGGTTTCTGGGCCGTTTCTTTGCATGTACTGGCCATTTTTTCACCCTCTTCTCCTTGTTCTCTATCCCTTGTGGTTTTCGTGTTTTTAATCGTTTTCTTTTTTCTGGGGTTGGTATCGTCGCTGTCATTCTTCTTATTGCTCGTGTCTAGCTTAGAACTTCCTGCGATTTTGTGTTAGTTTTATTCTATTGCGATATGTTTAGCAGGTTTGCACTGTATATCAGGCTCTGTCAAACTTCTGTCTTCAATTTTTTTAATTATTATTTTTTGTTTCAGGCCAGTTTCTTGGATTTGGTTCTTATATTTTTTGTACTCACAATGCTTGAATAGTAAACGTATCAGATTGAGTCAATTATTCACTCTGTCATGACATATCAGACTTCTTTTTCTGGTAACTCTGATGATTCACTAATTCTTATAGTTTAGAGTGGACGAGTTTCCTTCTGACATTGGATATTTTGTTTAAAAAAGACGTCTCATTCTTCGTGTAATTAGGCTAATTTGATTGGGTAGTTCTTTATGATTCAAAATGATATTTAGTCAATCTAAAGCACAGGACTGAGGCAGAGCAATGATTAAGAGCAAGTAGAATAATGCATCAGCAAGATCTTTGTAGCAAAAGTATTGTTATGACTCGGCTTGTCTCAAAATATCATGCCTTTCACGAACATAATCTAAGTTATGTTATTTGCCATAATCAAGAACAAAAGCATTGTCACTACGACTCTATAAAGGTCGATTTAGTCTCTTGTTTTTGGTGCACAATTTATAAATCTTCATCAATTCCATCATTTTTCTAATCAACGATGTTGGTTTTTCACTCGATTAATGATTTCAAACTCGAGTGGTATGTTTTTTTTTTTTGTATATGTTATCTTAACATGTTTTTTCTCCATGATGAGTAGTTCACAATGGAATTGTCTGGCACTGAATTTGGGAATATGCCAAAGACTTACTCTATGGATATGTCCAAAGATTTCATTCCAGTTTCCTGTGTTTTCTGAGTCATCACAAGGTTTGTCTACACCAATTAGTTTTTCTCTATTTTCTCATTCTATTTGTTACATATAATACTTGTTTTGGAGTATAAAGTTTTGCATATTTCACAGTAGCTTAAATGGTTTAGCTTAGGTTGTTAAGTTGATACAGTATAAGATATTTGCTGTGTTCATCACTCTATCCATACAGTTCCGGGTGACATGAACTACTGTTTTTCATTATACGTGTAACTTATTTGCTCTGTTTTCCGTAAATCAGCCTTTATTAATTTCAGAGAAGTCTTGACGTGACTTGCGTGATTCTATTCTAGTATAGGCTTGTTACGTTTTTCTAAGATTATAAAACTCAATTGATTTAACTTCAACAAACTTGTAAATTTCATTTTTTAAACAATCCTACTTTCATGGTCATTATTCGAGAAATATTCTAAAAAAAGAGAGGAGAAGACTATTATCTCTTGGTATATTTGACTGTGATTCATTTTTAACCCAGCTGTTAGTTTTGGAGTTTAAATTAATTTAAAGGAAATTCCTTTTTCCATTCAGGGAAGTTGGCTGTGGAAGGAAAAGTACTAAACAAATTTGACATGAAACCCTCAAGTGAAACCTTCGAGAATTATGGGAAGCTGTGCCGTGAAAGAACAAGCAAGTATATGAAAAAAACTAGACAGATTCAGGTTTCCCTCATTACTTCATATGCATGGTGTTTAATCCATTACAGTCCTTGAAGTTATATACTTTGCTGTCAGGTGATTGACAACAACAATGGAGCACATATGAGACCTATGCCCGGGATGCTTGGATTCGCTGCTGGTGGAATGAACGTACAAAATTCTTTTGCAAAACTGTTTATTTTCTTCTTCTGGTTTCTTCTTTTTTGCGTGTAAAAGTAGTGTGAATTTGCATTAGGATAAGAAGAAAATGCCTATTAAAGGATCAGACATGAAAAGAACAAGAAGAGATCGAACTGAGATGGAGGAGATAATGTTTAAGCTCTTCGAAAGGCAGCCGAATTGGACACTAAGAAATTTGATCGTAGAGACAGACCAACCTGAAGTATGTTCTCTACTAATTTACTCTCTGGCTTTATAAAAAAACATTTAGGAAAAACAAATTTTGTTGGTTGTAGTATAAAAATATCGTGTTTGATATTTTTGCCTTTTTTCGTCTTGTTACTGAGCAAAAGCTTAACCTCATTGCAGCAATTTCTCAAAGACATTCTCAAAGAACTCTGTATCTACAACAACAAAGGAGCTAATCAAGGAACTTACGAACTAAAACCGGAATACCGGAAATTGGGCGTGGAACTAAAACCGGAATACATCTAAATGACTCTTGTGAGAAGTTTTATAAGTGCACAAGAAAAGACATTACTCACTGAGTTAGGAAGTAGATTTAGGATTTTCTCATTCTGCAGTGGTATTTTGCCAGATCTATGAATTAGTTGTATGAAAATCTTTTTATCATCAAGTTCAATAACTCCACATTGTGATTCATTGCACCTGCACATATTTTACTTTAGAATCCCCTATTCAAAGGTAATGGAATCTGTTTTATTCCTTTTACTCTCTTTTTTTCTTGTTCTGAATCCCTTCGTGCATTTCTCATTACTCTCGTATATGCACCATTGATAGATCTAGTTCAAGATTACAACTTAGGAGTAGAGAGGTAGGTAATAATAGAAATGTTTCATCTAGGAATTGTACAGAACATACAGAGAAATTCTCACTTTAAGACAGGTCACCACTCTCGGAGGGGTGCCAACTCGAGGGTGTGGCGGTCGAGAATTGCTCGAGGACCAAAGATGAGTCATCAAGGTAAGTTTTTGGATTGGAGTCTCTGCGAGATTGCCAATTTTTTCCTTTCAGTTTTTCATTGATTCCAACTTGTTTTTTGGTTTTTCTTTTATGCAGGCTTAGAGGACTAGACTTTTATTGAATTACTTGACTAAATTGAGGTGAGTCAGTATATTTTGGAAGATTTGAGATTAAGCCTCTAGGATTACATTAAACATGATATACTTACATTACTATGTACATATGGCCAACATTCAAGTGGAGTTTGTTATGTTCTTACAAAACTTTACTTTTAGATCTTAATTTCTTTTTTTTTCTCTAAAAATAAGAAACTATGACTCGTCAATTCAACACTAAAATATGTAAAAATCGCAGCTTTACATCGGAGGATTCTGCCGTTTTGGAGGAGAGGACGAGCTAAAGTGGCCATACGAAAAAATCTAATTGCTCATCAGCTGCCGCAGACTGTATTTTAATGGCCGCCACTGGATCTGAAAGACCATTACTGAGTTGTTCCCCCTAAATCTCTTCTCTTCCTACCACATTCATCCCCCCACAAATCCCTTCTCTGCTGCTGCTGCTGCAAATTTGGAAATGGAATTGCTTCCAACCCTTTTCGTCTTTGCACTCAGAGAGTATGTCCGGCCAGTATTTTCTTACATCGATCGGAAATGGCTGCTCTTCCATTTCATCTCGACATCGAAATAAATGATAATCGACCAGTCCACTGCTGCTACTAACATCCATAGGGAAAATGGATACCCCATTAGAGTTACAATCAATGCAACTAGGAACTGCTTGCAAGGTTTGCTTTTATGTCAAACTCTAAATTCCAAGCCTTTGTTTAGCCAGGTTGAGATCATTTAGTTTTTTACATTAGAGGATTTACAGCTTAACTTAGAAACTTGGGTCTTCTGTTCATTCTCATTGGAACAGCAGCTTGACTTCTCTACAGATGAGGGGTGGCTAAGTCTCTTGTTAAACAGTCTCGCACCACCATGGCTACATGGGATTTCTGAACCTGATAACGTCTTTCCATGATCAATTGTCTGGTCAGACCTTAAACAGCAGGGCGTACTGACAAATTGATTCGGTGGTTCCAGCAACTGCAAGTCGACATTGATCATGCGTTAAAGCTGCTGCAATGGAAAGGTTAGTGTTTGGAATGACTAATGTTTCCATTGAAGCTGTCATTTTAAGTTGTTTCTGGGCATCAAAAGCAAGCGTGTACTGTTTTCGACTAATTCATGTAATAATCCTGGGAGAATTTGCAATCCTTTAAAGTAAAACATTATCCTTGTCGCCATATGTTTCATGTTTTTCTCTCTCTCTCTCTAGATTTACAGTATAAATCTGCTGGATGAGAGAGAAAGTGTTTATCTGCTAACTCTTTCGTTTTCAACTTATCTATTTACACTGTTAACGACTAGCTTAATGGAATTGTATATTGACAGATGAGGATCAACAGCAAGTAAACAGAGAAGGAGATCCGAGATATAATGAGAACCGAACAAAGGCATTAAACAAAGGGTAGAGGGGATCCACTAAATCGTACTTCCATTGATACGGTATTTATTCTGCTTCAAAAGCATCTCCTTTAGCGGTCTCTAAATGACCCAAAAGCTAACTCAGTTGATTCATTTTTTAAGTCAAAAGCTGTTTCAAAATGTGTTCTTGTTTTGGATAAAGAAACATTCTTTAAAAAAAGTTCACTTAGTGCTTGACACTGTAAGAAAAAGGAAAGATCTTGAAACAAAACGGCGTACCGCCATTGTTTTTTCTTCAAGCTTTTTGCTCAGTTTTAGACGGAACATATCTCTCTAGGAGAGATAGAGAGAGAGAGAGAGATGTACAGGTTCAGCAACTCGGTTATCGGTTTCCTCAACCTCTTCACATTACTGTCATCAATTCCGATAATTGGTGGAGGACTATGGATGGCGAGAAGCAGCACAACCTGCGAAAGCTTCCTCCAGATGCCGCTTCTCATCATCGGCTTCATCGTCCTCACCGTCTCTCTCGCCGGTTTCATCGGCTCTTGCTTCAACGTCGCCTGGGCTCTCTGGCTTTACTTACTCGTCATGCTCTTCCTCATCGCTGCTCTCATGGCTTTCACCGTTTTCGGCTTCGCCGTCACCGGCCAAGGCGGCGGCGTCGAAGCCCCCGGCGGCAGGGTCTACAAAGAGTATCGCCTCCGTGATTATTCACCGTGGTTGAGGAGCAGGATTCAGGATCCCCGTTACTGGACCACCATTAAAAGCTGCATTATGGGGTCGAAAACCTGTTCAAAGCTTTCTTCTTGGACTCCTGTAGATTATCTAGAGAGAGATATGACTCCCGTGCAGGTTGCTTTTCATTTCCTTACTGCCATGAATAAATACCAGATTTTACCTCCGCCATGCATAAGATTTCACCCATTTAGTGACAGTCATGCGGGTACCAATTGTATTCTTAAACGATTGATGATTTTGAAATGAAGTTGGAATTTTGTTTTGCGCAGTCAGGGTGTTGCAAGCCGCCGACTTCCTGCAACTACAACACGGCGGCGACAGAAGTAGCTCAAAATCAAGACCCAGACTGCTACCAATGGAACAACGCGGCGATTTTGCTTTGCTACGACTGCGATTCATGCAAGGCCGGAGTTCTGGAAGACGTTAGAAGAGACTGGCACAAGCTCTCTGTTCTGAACATCGTCATGCTCGTTCTTCTCATCGCCATTTACTCCGTCGGTTGCTGTGCTTTACGCAACACCCGTCGAGCCGAAACGGACTATCCCTACGGCGAAAACCGGATGACCAAAGTCCGGCCGAGATGGGACTATTACTGGTACGTCTAGTTTCATTAAAATTAAAGCCATGAAAACTAGAACGTGGGACTGAGAATAGAAAACTTCAAAGAATGAAATTTCTGCTTTAAAAAGTGACATTATTGTTGCAGGTGGAGATGGTTTTATGACAAGAAAGAACAGCTTTATTAAAATGCAGAAAAAAGAAAAAGAAGGCCATGGACGAATCAAAACTCCGCTGTTGAATCACTTCTGGCCATGGCGGCAAATGGGCCTGTTTATTTGCTTTGTTTTCATGTCTTCTCTCGTACATCCCCTGCTTACTCCTTCTCCTCCATTTATATTGAGCTTTAACTTTATTAATTTCTGGTTACTGATGTCTATCTTGCTTAATTTTATATTGGGTTTTTTTTTTAATTTAAATCCAAAAGTTTAGGTTTTTTTTTTTAATCTAAAAATTTACTATTCATCGAAAAAAACCTCAAAGTATTGAAAATAGGCAATTTAAACCTTTTGGTCTGGACTAGATACCGGCCTGCGCAAAGAGACGGGTCGGTCCAACTCTTTTTTTTTTTTCGCTAAATGACAAATTAATTTTAAAAAAATATCAAATTATATTCAATTTACTTAAAATTTTTACTACATGTTCACCACATTGTGGGAAGAAAATGTGAAAATTTGCAAAAATTTTTAACACTTGTAAAATTTATTATAATTTTAATTAATTATTTTATAAAAAAATATAATAAATCGTATGAGTGTTAAAAAATCACTAAAATTCTTAGATTATTTTTCCATAATGTGGCGAACATGTGGTACAAATTTCAAATATATTGAATAACGTTTGGTATTTTTTAAAAATTTATAAATTAATTTTAAACAAATACCAAACGTTATTCCATTTACTTGCAATTTGTATCACATGTTCACCACATCATGAGAAGATAATCTGAGAATTTTCGTGATTGTCTAATATTTGTACGATTTATTATAATTTATTTATAAAATAATTAACTAAAATTATAATAAATTTTACCAGTGTTAGAAAATCACGAAAAGTTTCACATTATCTTCTTACAATGTGACGAACATGTTGTAAAAATTTCAAATAAATTGAATATCGTTTGATATTTTTTTAAAATTAATTTGTTATTCAGCGGAAAAAAAAAGGGAGGCCGGCCGGCCTCTCTGCGCAGGCCGGTACCCAGTCCGGACTAAAAGGTTCAAATTAATTATTTTCAATACTTTGATTTTTTTTTTATGAATAGTAAATTTTTAGGTTTTTCTAAAAAAAAAAAAAAAAAAACCAAACTTTGGAAATTTGATCAGCAACTTCAGCTTCAGATGAGGATTGAAACGAATTTTCAGGTCTACACTGGGTCTATAAATTGTAAATGCTGGCCCAACTCTGATTTTTGCAACCTTATCAGAATTAAACTTTATAATTATTTAATGCTTATTAATTTCAGTTTTATTATTAAAGAAAAATAGCAATAAAAACAAAAGACAGATAAGAGAGTGGACGTGTAGATGATTAATGCTACGTGGTTTTGTACGTCCTAAAATATCTCTAGTATTTATTTGGACTCTACCACAACTTTGCAAATATCATCGTAGATCTCAAATTCTACAAATTATTCGACGTTTTGATCGAATAGGTAAATCTAAATTTTCTCTAAAATGGGTAGTCGCTTGCGTCGTTTTGAATTTTCTTTGATGCCATTATTGTTGTTCTAGTTGAATCGATGTACATTTTATCTTGGTTTTTAACATTTGATTGTCACGTTTTATGTTGCATATTTAATTCGAGGGTCAAATAAATGTACTATGTTCAAAACCCATAAACAAGAATAAATTTGTACACATTGTTGGTCGAGTTGCGTGTCTTATAAACCAAGAACTTTAACATATAGATTATTTGAAAATGTCACTATTACCTTAGATATAATATAGTTTACTATTTAAAAATAAATATGGGTTTACAACAATTACAGATGTGTGATAATCCTTGTCGTGTTAGATTGACCAAAATACGTGTTAATTGATTTCAAAAGTTGTTCAATCATCCTAAGGTGGCATGTCTTGGTCTCGTAATCGTTGACTTTACGTTATATGATATTAATTACAGCATTTTCAATTATCATTTATTTTTAATATTTCATAATTTTTTTTACTCCAAAATAGCTGAGATTTTAATAAATTAAATTTATTTATTTATTACAACCTTCAAAAAAGCAATTAAAATACAAATAAATTGACTAGTTCAAGTCTTGTTTTTTACTAGACTTTGATCTCTCATTTTTTAGTGATTTACTTTTTTACATTTTTGTCTTCTCATTATTTTCTTAATCTTTCTTTAGTTCATGTCATAAATTATTAGTTTTTATGTGACAAAAAATAAAAATAATAAATTATGAATAAAAATACTCTTAATCATTTCAAATCAAGTAATTATATGTCCACTTTCTATTTTTAATTTGTAATTTTTAATTCTTGACGTGCCATAATTAAAATAAATCATTAATTATACTAATTAATAAATGTTTATGAATTAAAAAAAAATAAAAGGTAAACACAACATTATTTTTTCAAATAACATAATTATTTACACTGATAACTCAATTTAAGTGCATAACACGTTGAAAACTAAATGTCATAATTTAAATTTCAAGATATCATAAAATTGACGGGTGACTATAATTATTGATTTTTTCCTTAATTAAATAAGAAATTAAACATATGGATGAAAATAATAAATCAATATGACTCCACGTTTCACGTAAGGACTTTTACTTAAATAGAAGATTAATTCATCAAAACTAAGGATTTGAGCTTATATCTATTACATAACTTATTGTTAGAATCTTCTAAAATTTCGATTGAAATTATTTGAAAAATAAATAAATAATGCTTCTAGATATTATTAGGCACAAAAAGTCATCGAACGAGGAAAAAAAAAACAAGAACATTTTGGACACGTGACAATGTCTTATAAACCAAAGTTATAATTTTCAAACCTTGATATATAATTGTTTGAATACATCACTATTATCTTAGGTATAATATAGTTATATGATTTCGGACGTTGTTAGTTGCCTAAGACGACACATATCAGTCTCGTAACTATAGACGATTAAATGTAGAAATAATCGACAAATTTAAAATTAGGCACGTAAAAGAATGGCAATTGAGAAATAAAAATATAACAATGATAATATTTAAAAGTTTAATAATTATTTAACGTTGCAAACTCCTCTCTTACTTGTCACGTTCCCCTTGACGTGGCAAAATATACTTAAAAACTATTGAAATTTTCAATTAATTAAGACTTGATGGCATGCTAATTATTGTAATTAAATCATTAATTGCTATTAAATTACGAGGATGAATCTATTGTTGCCATGTGAATCTAAGCACCAAAAAGTATATTAATTTATTAAATTCATTAATTGTCACGTTGAAATAGTAATCAATTTCAAATTTGACTAATTCAAGCCATTTTTTTTTTCAATTATTATATGAATTTAGTCATAATCATTTAATTCTAATTTGACATGTTTCAGTTAAGAATCGTGCTTTATAATTAATATAATAAATTATAAATAATTAATTTTAAATTATATTTTAATCGTATTAATGATTGTTTATTAACGTGTTTAATACGTCAATAAATACGTTAAAAAAGTAAACTCAAACCGAACTAAGGACTTTTAGTCAAGTTCTTGCGTCTCAATTACCCCATTTAAAAAACAAAGACTTATAAATAAAATTAATAAAAAAAAAAATATTAAACAAATTAAATTAACTTTTTATAATTTTTCAAAGCGGCAGGAAGAAGATGAAGGGATCAAGTCAACGGACAACGGTTGGCCAGTCAGAAAGGGAATTGTGGCGGGGAGTGGGGCCCATTGATATGGGTTGTTTTTGTCTTTTTGACTTTTCTGCCATGGTCGTTCGTAATGCTCAGGTCCTCCGAGAAAATGGATAAAACTAAAAGCGAGACTGATTCAACGGAAGATTTTTTTTTTTTTTTTTTTTTTTTTCAATTATTAAAATTGAGACCCATCTCCAAAAACTAATACTTGGAAGCAAAAACAGTGGTCAAACCCGTCTGGCTATGGAGTTCTTTAGTTTAAACAGTCAAAACTGCAGATGCTGTCAGTCAAATCCTTCGCTTCTGACGTAATTGAATAATAAAAACTGCGTTTTTAATTGAGTTTGTTTGTTATTCTTGTCACGTTTCGAGATGATTACGCCAGTAAATCCATTTAGCGTTTAATCAGGAACTAATTGTTTTTGTTAATCAAGTCTGGAAGTTTTCTGTCTTTATCTTCTTCGTTCACTGTCTTGCAGTTCCAGTCTCTCTCCTCTCTCTTATTACATCTTTGATTCACTAATTTTGAAATGTCAAAGTCTTTGATCATGTCTTATCATCTCGATTCTCTATCGTGGAAAAAGGTTTCACCGTGTACGACGAACTCTCTGCAGACGGCCATGGCTGTTGATATATAACGACACTCGTCCCAAGAGTTTCAATTTGTATCTCACTTTATTTTGCCTCTCCCTCCTCCTTCCTACTCAGGGTCTCCATTTCTTACTGCTTTGAACTTTCAAACCTCTTCCTGTCTTCGACTCTCCGTCTCCCGCCTCTCAACCTTTTCTGGGTTTCGAGCTGGTAAAATTTCAAGCCGTTCTTCCATTTAACAGAAGAAGCTCTGCTCCAATGCTGAGGTTCCTAACCGTACTATGGAAGAGACGCCTACATGGCGGTCGCCGTAGTTTGCTTTGTACTCATCGTTATATCAATCTTTATCGAACACATTATTCACCTCATAGGAAAGGTATTGTTTACTTTCATCTCTCCGCTCAAAAATGGCAGAATATAAATCTCAGACGGACGAACCCTTTTCTGATTTCAGTCATTTCTGCTTTAGTTCAGTGGCTAACGAAGAACACAAAGCATCTCTTTACGAAGCTCTAGAAAAGGTCAACGCAGGTCACCACAAGTTCTAAAAAAAAACAAGAACATTTTGGACACGTGACAATGTCTTATAAACCAAAGTTATAATTTTCAAACCTTGATATATAATTGTTTGAATACATCACTATTATCTTAGGTATAATATAGTTATATGATTTCGGACGTTGTTAGTTGCCTAAGACGACACATATCAGTCTCGTAACTATAGACGATTAAATGTAGAAATAATCGACAAATTTAAAATTAGGCACGTAAAAATGGCAATTGAGAAATAAAAATATAACAATGATAATATTTAAAAGTTTAATAATTATTTAACGTTGCAAACTCCTCTCATACTTGTCACGTTCCCCTTGACGTGGCAAAATATAGTTAAATATTGAAATTTTCAAATAATTAAGACTTGATGACATGCTAATTATTGTAATTAAATCATTAATTGCTATTAAAATTACAATGATGAATCTATTGTTGCCATGTGAATCTAAGCACCAAAAAGTATATTAATTTATTAAATTCATTAATTGTCACGTTGAAATAGTAATCAATTTCAAATTTGACTAATTCAAGCCTTTTTTTTTTTTTCAATTATTATATGAATTTAGTCATAATCATTTAATTCTAATTTGACATGTTTCAGTTAAGAATCGTGCTTTTATAATTAATATAATAAATTATAAATAATTAATTTTAAATTATATTTTAATCGTATTAATGATTGTTTATTAACGTGTTTAATACGTCAATAAATACGTTAAAAAAGTAAACTCAAACCGAACTAAGGACTTTTAGTCAAGTTCTTGCGTCTCAATTACCCCATTTAAAAAACAAAGACTTATAAATAAAATTAATAAAAAAAAAATATTAAACAAATTAAATTAACTTTTATAATTTTTTTTCAAAGCGGCAGGAAGAAGATGAAGGGATCAAGTCAACGGACAACGGTTGGCCAGTCAGAAAGGGAATTGTGGCGGGGAGTGGGGC
Organism: Begonia masoniana; assembly: GCA_022432975.1. Taxonomy (NCBI): domain Eukaryota; kingdom Viridiplantae; phylum Streptophyta; class Magnoliopsida; order Cucurbitales; family Begoniaceae; genus Begonia; species Begonia masoniana. Next base: position 48,437,642 of record CM039509.1, on the reverse strand, counting down.
CCATCGATATGGGTTGTTTTTGTCTTTTTTGACTTTTCTGCCATGGTCGTTCGTAATGCTCAGCTCCTCCGAGAAAATGGATAAAACTAAAAGCGAGACTGATTCAACCGAAGATTTTTTTTTTTTTTTTTTTTTTTTTCAATTATTAAAATTGAGACCCATCTCCAAAACTAATACTTGGAAGCAAAAACAGTGGTCAAACCCGTCTGGCTATGGAGTTCTTGTTCTTTAGTTTAAACAGTCAAACTGCAGATGCTGTCAGTCAAATCCTTCGCTTCTGACGTAATTGAATAATAAAAACTACGTTTTTAATTGAGTTTGTTTGTTATTCTTGTCACGTTTCGAGATGATTACGCCAGTAAATCCATTTAGCGTTTAATCAGGAACTAATTGTTTTTGTTAATCAAGTCTGGAAGTTTTCTGTCTTTATCTTCTTCGTTCACTGTCTTGCAGTTCCAGTCTCTCTCCTCTCTCTTATTACATCTTTGATTCACTAATTTTGAAATGTCAAAGTCTTTGATCATGTCTTATCATCTCGATTCTCTATCGTGGAAAAAGGTTTCACCGTGTACGACGAACTCTCTGCAGACGGCCATGGCTGTTGATATATAACGACACTCGTCCCAAGAGTTTCAATTTGTATCTCACTTCATTTTGCCTCTCCTCCTCCTTCCTACTCAGGGTCTCCATTTCTTACTGCTTTGAACTTTCAAACCTCTTCCTGTCTTCGACTCTCCGTCTCCCGCCTCTCAACCTTTTCTGGGTTTCGAACTGGTAGAATTTCAAAGCCGTTCTTCCATTTAACAGAAGAAGCCCTGCTCCAATGGCTGAGGTTCCTAACCGTACTATGGAAGAGACGCCTACATGGGCGGTCGCCGTAGTTTGCTTTGTACTCATCGTTATATCAATCTTTATCGAACACATTATTCACCTCATAGGAAAGGTATTGTTTACTTTCATCTCTCCGCTCAAAAATGGCAAAATATAAATCTCAGACGGACGAACCCTTTTCTGATTTCAGTCATTTCTGCTTTATTTCAGTGGCTAACGAAGAAACACAAAGCATCTCTTTACGAAGCTCTAGAAAAGGTCAAAGCAGGTAATCAACAAGTTCTGATCTTTCTGTTGTGGGTGTCCTGAAAATGCTTAAAATCTGACGGATTTTCCTTGTTGCTGGATTATCTTTTGCAGAGCTTATGCTTCTGGGATTTATCTCCTTGCTGCTAACAGTATTACAGAGTCCCATCTCTGAAATCTGTATTTCTAAGAAAGTTGGAAACACTTGGCTTCCTTGTAGCCCAGAAGATATTCAGAAAAAGGCAGCAGCCAAAGTTGGAAGAAGACTTCTTCAATTTCTAGGCTCTGAATCGAGTCCTAGAAGAATATTAGCCGCCAAGGGATATGATAAATGCGCTGCACAGGCAAGAACAAATCATTTTTCTGTTTTCAGAAAGTTTTATCCATGGTTTCTGGCTAATTATTGGAGTGTTTGAAGAGGGATGAACTTGATCTGATTGATTATAAAGTTCGTTTTTGTTTTTTGCAGGGTAAAGTAGCTTTTATGTCTGCTTATGCTATTCACCAGCTTCATATCTTCATCTTTGTGTTAGCTGCTTTCCATGTCCTTTACTGCATTGCAACTTTGGCTTTGGGTAGAACAAAGGTATTCTTTAATCTCATCTATACCTCTCGTAGACGAATCGAACGAGAAATACGTGAAAAAATAAAAAATTACGTACAAAGGAGAATATTCATTGATAAATACCGAAATACAACTACGAGATTTGCAATTATAGCTTGAATGAATTCATAGAGTAAAATAAAATGCTAACAAAACATAATACGGCTCATCCGCCATCCCACAAAAATTCGAGTCCCGAGCTCTAATAACCTCTCTCACTTGGAATACCTCTCTCTCTCTCTATAAATATATATATCTTTCTCTCTCTTACATGGGTTGTTCAATTGCAGATGAGAAAGTGGAAGGGATGGGAGGATGAAACAAAGACAATAGAATACCAATACTACAATGGTACTTCTATTATTCATACATCTATATAAGCACTTTTTGTAGCTATACATTTCCGTTTTCGTATTGTCACAAGCACTCCACGAATTGAAACTTTACAATTGATGTGCTTCAGATCCCGCAAGGTTTCGGTTTGCGAGAGACACGACATTCGGGCGCCGACACTTGAGCATTTGGAGTCGTTCAACAGTATCCATTTGGATAGTAAGTTTTTCTTAATACAAATTTACGCTCGAAAAGGCTAAAACCATAGAAATTACCCTTGATTGATAATAGTTGACAAGTCACATAAATTGGCACTAACCCCTGTAAGCATAGTTTTTTCTTGAATATTATGGTTGATGGTACCTATAAGGCAGAATCATGATTTTGCTGCTAGATATACGATCGAATTTAAGTTCGATTACATTGCAGAAAACAACGATGTTCTTAGAAACTACAATACGAGCAATTTACTATTTTGCAAATAACATTCGGTAGCAAATGTCGATAAAAGAAACTAAGAAAGAAGTTGGTTAAGTTTCGCCTCTAATAAGTTTATCTCTTCCCATTGGCTTCTCGTATAGGTTTGTTTCGTCAGACAATTCTTCAGATCCGTCACTAAAGTGGATTACCTGACATTAAGACACGGATTCATCATGGTAAGCATTATACGTCGATTTGCACAAGTTTTTAGATTTTCGTGTTCTTGGTCGGAGAAAAATGATCGGATGCTCGTTATAATTTCAGGCGCATTTGGGCCCGGGAAGTGAAACCAAGTTCGACTTTCAAAATTACATAAACAAATCTCTGGAAGAGGATTTCAAAGTAGTGGTGGGAATCAGGTGAGTGCATTGGTCTAGTAGTTTTGAAGAGGAATCTTTTTGTTGACTAAGATTCTAACATTATTCGTCGTGCGCAGCCCGGCTATGTGGTTATGTGCTGTTCTGTTCCTCATAACCAATGCATACGGTAAGCCTTCGGATAAATTAATAAAGCTGTTTTTTGACTTTTACTTACAAATTTTACTTGCATAATTTACAGGATGGCATGCATATCTATGGCTTCCATTTATATCTTTGATTGTAAGTGAAATGCCGAATTGAATTGACTAATTTTTCGGGTTTTGTCGTAAAATCTGATTAAACGATTATGCAGGTTATTCTGCTAGTGGGAACTAAGCTACAAGTGATTATTACAAAGCTGGGAGTGCGAATCCAAGAGAGGGGCGATGTGGTGAAGGGTGCCCCCGTGGTTCGGCCCGGCGACGATCTTTTCTGGTTCGGTCGCCCTAAGTTCATACTCTTTTTGATCAACTTTGTTCTTTTTCAGGTAATTTTATTCGATATATCCTTCATTATGGTTTCTTCGAGAATCGTTTTTGGATATGTTTTAGTTGACGAAAATTATCTTCATTGTAAAGTGTTTTTGAAAATTCGATTTTGTTTTCTTTGAAAAATAAGAATTGTTCTAATGTTTGTTCTTACAAACTGCTTCGATTATTTCTCGAATCACTTTTTCTAATCCTATTTCTTTTTTATGTAATTTCAGAACGCATTTCAACTCGCCTTCTTCGTATGGAGCACAGTAAGGACTTGAACTCTAATTTTCTCTCGTCGTTCGGTAGTTTGATAAGTTAATATGTTATTTTAACTATTTATAATTTATCTTAAATATTATACCAGATAATGAACGACAAGCGTCACATCTGAGCTAAAATTAGAGACTAAAACTAGCCATACCAAAAAAAAAAATGAAGCTAAATACTTGAGTTTTTTAAAGCTGATTTGTGGTCTACTTCCTTTTCGTCTCTTTTCAGTTAACATTTACTTTGAGATCTTGCTTTCACAAGAACACGGAAGATATCGTCATCAGGATCTCGCTTGGGTAAGTTAGAACGATTACGAGTACTATGAAGCATATTTTGCAGATCTTCTTGTTTTTCTCATTGGTTTTTTGAAGGATTTTCGTTTAGTGTCGACGTGCTAACTCGAACGAAAAACGGATTATTTTTTCAGGATCCTTATACAAGTTCTTTGCAGCTATGTAACCCTCCCTCTCTATGCCCTTGTCACTCAGGTGAGATTAAAAAAACAATTGTTGCAGTTAATAATTCTTAAAAACTGCATGTGTTCTTGGATTTCTGAACTAATGACTTTGGAAAACTGTTTTCTAGTTTCTGTTTTGAATTATTAGCTGTGAAATTTTCCTAAATTTGTTGATTTGTTCAGATGGGTTCTAACATGAGACCGACCATTTTCAACGACCGGGTTGCGGCTGCTCTGAAGAATTGGCACCACTCGGCCAAGAAAAACACGAGACGACACCACCGCCACTCTGAGTCGAACACGCCATTATCAAGTCGACCGGGAACTCCATCGCACGGCATGTCTCCCATGCATCTTCTCCACAACCACAATCAAAGCAGCACATCTCCTCGGTTATCCGATGTTGATAACGAGCACTGGCACGTAGAGGATGAGGACTCCTCCCGGCCCCACCATCGCGTGGCTAAGGACGACGGAGGACAAATTGAGGAAGAGAGCCAAATGCAAGAGTTAAGACCGATGGGACCTTCGTCCGGTCCCCGTCCCATTCGAACTCAACATGAAATCGACATGAGTTCATCTGACTTTTCATTTGCAAAATGAAATTAGTATTGTATATTTGTTTTGTACAATGACGAAGATCAAATGCTGTAATTTTTTTTTCAATTTTAGCTTTTTTATTATTTTTTTTTATAATAAACTCTATGTATTGACATGAAGAGATTAAGAGAAAAGTAAAGATAAGAATTCGTATAGGATAATATTTAATTTACAACAAATTTCTTCCTATCAGAGAGATAAACTAATGTTCTGAAAAATTTAGTCTTATAAATTTTTTTTAGTAATTATGAAATTAAATGTTACCTAAAGAATGAACGAAGTGTTTTTTTTTTTTTTTTTTTAAATTTATTTAACAAACAATTATATACAAAGTGGATAATTTTTGCATGTATATTAAAAGTTCGCGATAACATAATTTAGCTGTAGATTGAATGAAAGCAACTTCCAGCCAATTTAGAATTATTTAAAATATTAGGCGTTACTAATTACTATCCCTGGGTCCTAGTTAATCATTGTAATGCAACAAGAAAATATACTATACCTAAGAATTAACGAATTTTAACTGCACAAAAAAATTCATATATTCCACCTGAAGTGCGCTGCGCTTGAAGGGGAACGCATGCTCATTATATACTGACTGCGTATTGCTTTGGAGCAAATGGCACAGGACCTAAATGCGCTTCAGATAACACTACTAGCGTCTGATGGCAAGCCAAGGCTGAAGCTTTAACTAACATAATGAAGGAAATCCAGTAGAATTTCAGCATTAAGATTGGATCTTTACTTGCTGAGCTTAAAACTTTCGAGAAAATCAGTTTCAGACGTCGATCTTTTAACATGCGATGATAATCGTAGACGGCCATGTCTGATTTTGAAGAAGTTGACTCTCTTTTATCGGATCCACTTCCAGATCTAACCTGGAAATTGTACTTAGTTGTAATGTCTTGCCCAAGTGCTTCCAGAAACCATTGGGATAATATGTTGGCAATGTTCCTGCAAAGTTGCTGACGGAAGAATCTTGCCTCCTTTGAAACCAGAGCTTGGATCAATGAAATTCCATTCTGTCATAACACATGATCATGTTTGACATAGAATACGTAATCAAATACTTAAACAAATATCAAGACAGAATATTATCGAGATTACAAAAACTAGAGATGCCAAGCTTCCCACAAAAAAATGAATTTTTGTGAAAGCTCCAGCTATATCAAGCCAAGAGGTGTAAAACTGGCTGGCCCATTGCCGGGCCCGAGTTTCAGACCAGGTTTTGTTAGAACCTGACACTCAAACTTCAGGACCATAAGGCATTATTTGCCATATGCATTAAACTTCTAAATTAACGGACAATGATATCTTGGAAGTCCATTCAGTTGCCTTTGTTTGGGCATTACTATGAAGCAGCTTAGCATGCCTATTCTGATAGGCACAAATTTCTTGATCTGAAAGTGAGTATACTTTGATAAAATGCAATATCATCGCAATTGTGTGTGTGTGTGTTGATGAGAAGAAACACGATAATGTGAACTAGTAGTGGCAGCGATATAGCATAATATTTGATAAAAAAAAGTGAGTATTATAATACTACATTGGGACTTACTGCAGTCATTAAGAGTCTTCTAAACACGATGCCTTCTTTGGATGGTAATATCCTCAAGATAATGTTAGCAACTTCAAAATCACTATGTGCTTTGTTGGGTGTAGAATCTAGGGCAATCTCCCTATTTGATATAATCATTTGCTGCAAACCTTTCCTGCAAGTAAAATAGAAACAAAAGTAGATACAACTGCATAATCATTAATGCTCTAACCGTCATTTGACAATTTTTTTCAGACAACTTCTTCGGCATGCTAGTCATCCTAGCTAAGTTTAATTTCAATTGAATATGCTAGAGTGAGATTTCACTAGGTTTAAAGATAATAAATTAAATTGAAGTTCCAGCATAGAGCGAGGAGTCTTATTCAATAATCCCATATCTGATTTATTTGGCAGCAAAAGGCTGTTGAAAATTAGATAAACTGGAAAAGTCCTCGGAATAACTCCTTGGATGTATAGTTTTTCTAAGAACAGGTTAACGTTCAAAATTAACTAGTTCTTTTTCTTTCCTTTTTTATTTATTTTTTTACTTTCGAACTCTTCGGTATACAGTTTCCTCTTTTGTTTTGTGATTAACAAGATCCAAGAGAAATAAAAAAAATTATGATATGTTTAATGATCCAAGAAAAATGATAATATGAAATAGCTTATGAACATACCCTGTGCCACCTAATCTTAAGAAAAGAGCTAGCCTCTGCCATTGAAACTCTTTCTTTTTATTTAAAACCACCTACAAAAAAGTAGAGACCATAAATATGTAAGCAATTAAAATATATGAACTGAGGAAACTAGTCTTTGAAGTCTCCTGCAGTTAGAGGATTCCCAACCAACATGTGCGACTAATTAGGGATGTCCGACAATATCTATATATACCTCTGTGTACAATATATACTACAACAGAAGTAATAGCCAAAGAGGTGTGTCATCGGAGAACAGTTAAATTAGTGGACATGCACATCCATTATCTTTAACTTCAAAGAAAAACCACAAGTCAGGCAACAACAAGAATGAAAAATTGCAACATGATTTTTTGAGGTGACAAGTTTAGAGATCTAGTTCATGCACAAACATGCTTTCCTTCAAGTGTAGATGTAGATGACAAGAGGAAATAATAATTGTTCTCGCAATTGGATAAGTTTAAGATGCTAAATACAATGACTATCATGGTTTCAGTATATAGAAATGATGATACTAATTGAGCACTTCATTACCGAATGCAGGATCTTCCTTGTTGCAGCAGAGTTTTCTGTCAGAAGTTTTCGAACGACATAAGGATAAGCAGCTTCAAATGTCTTGAAATTTTTATCTGCAGCAACTGCTAGACCTGAGAAAAAAATGACGTAATGATTGAGAATAGATCCATCAGGTTAACAGTAATCAAAGGACTAAACAACAAGTAATCAGAAACTATGGCAATAAAGAGCATTCGAAGATCAACCCAGCTTAATATCTTCCCTTAGTCACAAATTTTAAGTTTAAAACAACCCACTCCCCTGAACACTCAAGTGGATTAGTTCCTTTTTTTTTTTCCACAAGGACTCATAAATGACAGATAACTATACAATGATCATTTTGATAATACACAACATGAATTAACAAAACTAAAAAATTTCGTTTTCATCTTCTAATTGTCACTCTTCATGTCATCTGGAGAAAAATAAAAATATTTTGTCTTGTATTATATTTGAATCCATTCTAGTGGACTTTTGAAATAACTGTTAATACTATGTAAATAAGCAGAAAAAATATATTTATGCAAGCATTGAGAAAGATACTGATTATCACACGTTAAAGATAAACTAACAAGCTTATGCCGTAATGTATTGTCACCTTCCAAGGAAGCGATAGATCGTAGGAGCAGTGTAAAATATGGAGGCATGCGAAAATGATACTTTAAGGCGACAGACCAGATCTTTCCAAGAACCTTCATAAAAATGTTAAATAATTAGGTACCAGGGGAGTAACTGTCACCACGCCATGAGGTGAAAAATGTAAAAAAAAGACACCAACAAGAAAGCAGATCTCAAATACTAAAAATCAATCTCACCTTGCTAAACTTCACATCAGGAATTCCCTCTTTAAATTCTACCTCTCCCAAGGAATATTCCAGATCCTGAAACAAACAGCTAATAGAGTGAGTACAAGAAGAAACCCCTAGAGGATTCTGATACTGTACAAAGAACTTGAACAAGTTGGTGCCATAAACAATGAGTTTTCATGGTAACATTACTATTATTATTATTATTTTGATAAGAAACTTAATTTAATGTAAAGAGGTAACATTCTAATGATGTACTGTGATATTTTTAATTAGCTGTGAAAAAATTGAAACAAGAAAGAACATATATACCAAGGTGACACGCCGCATGTTTGTTCCCGGTCTCACAACATCCATTTCCACTAGAGCATGAACAAGGGATTCCCAATCCCCATTCACAATGTGCACTATGGATGCAAGCATAGCATACTGGTGCTTTTTTTCCATCCGGCAAATCAACCCAAAATCCAGGAATCTGGCACAGATTTTACAAATAGAGGTGCAATAGTCAAACAAATTTATATTTAATTTTCTTCTACTATTTTATAAAACCTCTTGATGTAGGATAACGCAAGAATTTCTTCAAGGGAAGTGCAAAATTACCCTAGTTGTCTTGAGGAAGTATACCGCAAGTTGCCAGGGTGTGGATCAGCATGTAAAATTCCAGTTTCAAGGAGTTGAACTAGTGAAGCCTCCACTCCTTTATTAACCTAAAGTAGGTGGAGCAAAAAAAAAAATTTGAGTGAAGTGCATCTAATACGAATGGGTGTTTATTAAAAGGATAGAGACATTCCACATTTACTACTACACAACTGACAAGTTCCCATTCAAAACATTTTGGAATTAAATTGGTCATGATCCTCGTAAAAGCTTTATGACAAGAGTCTTATTATCACTGTAGAACCTAGTGACTATGAGTCATTATTCTTGTCTTGTTAATTAACTTCCTTAAAGCTTTGATTCAGTGGACTTATACTGAGACAACAGAAATTGTTCCCTCAACAAACAGAAATAAAATCTCCAGGTTCGACCAACTCTCCAATCATAGAAATTTTTGTCAGACAGCAGGAATGAAGATACAATACTATGTCACGCACCAGGTCAAGAAGCCGCTTTCTGGCTTCAAGTTTTTGCCTCTCTGAATACCTAGAGCCATCGACAGATAAACTTCCAGAAGATATAGAGAGTAAGTCAGTTGGACTGTCACCAACAATCCACTCCATAGTCAAAACCCTCTTTCTACTTAAATGATGGTATACTTTTGGCACACAAATAAATGAAAAGCGAGAATGAGCAGCCTGTACACGCATGAACCAAAGGTTCAGTAAAGAGGAACTGCATCATATTAGTTAAATTATAACTCCAGGTAGAGCAAAAGGAGTCACAAGTACATCCACACACAATGATTTTCTTTTAAAAAAAAATCATTTACCACAGCAATAACATTCACATCATATCAGTGACTACACATTATATGCCTATTCATGCATTTAAGGCTAACCTACTAATAGTTTGAAGAGTAATCTTCCATAAAAAATGCACCTACACCTAATCATTGACTAATGGAGAAAAACATTCTGATCATAATAAAAGTGAGTAAACCAACCCATGACTTTTTGCATAAGTTAATCATAAAAGTTACTTTTTTCAATGTACTTCTTTTGAGAGGTTCTTTCCCTCTCTTCTTTTGTATTTTCTTCTTCTTAACACACATTGTTTCTTATAAAAACAAAATCATAAAAGTTACTTTTTTTTCCTAAATGAATCCCTGCATTCATATACCAGTGACAAGATATAGAAGTCTGAACACAAATGTGGACAGGTAGTAAATCAAAAATAATGAAGATTATTTTTTATTATACTACAATAGAAATATGGGATAAAGCACAAGTGAAAAGCTATTAATACCTGAAACTGGGATACATGGTCAGCCTCCAAAAAATAATTTAGTTCTCCAATTAAACCTTTCCCAAGCTCATCGGCGTACAATCGAAGGTCACTCTTTCTCTTGGCTATCTTTTGCAATACCCCAAGCTGAAAATTAATTTACAAATATTAAAAAAAATAAAGGCTCTCTTTTGCAATAGCAGAAACTGAAAATTAATATATAACCCTAAAAAATTGAAGCTTACAAAGACTTAAATAAAATTTGAGAAGAGTTTTGGCTACAAACCCCAAGGCGGAGAATATAGATATCTCGCGCTACCACGTGATGCATATTAGGACGTTGTACTTTCACTGCAACAGTATAACCATCTAATGTCGTTCCTTTGTAGACCTAAATTTACATTCCAAAAAAATGCACTTATCCAAATTAAAACCCACATCATGTCTGCACATAACTTTGCATTTGAGAGCAAATGCTGTTAGATCAAACTGCATAGTAAAATGTAAAAAACGACCTGACCAAATGATGCTGCAGCAATAGGTTCCTCGGTGATGGAGCTGAAGAAAGATTGCACAGGGGAACCTAGTTCTTCCTCAATAATTTTCATAGCTACTGTCCTAGGAAAAGGAGGGATTTGATCATGCAACCCAGACAATGCCTAACATCATGATTCAAAACAGAAGAAAAGTCAAACAAAAAAAAGTCTAGTTGGTTTGTCTTATGATAAGAACTGATAGAAGTACATAAAACAGTTTATTCACCACTACAAGATAATCAAGTTGCAGGAGATACTTTATTTGTTTGAATCTGATGCAACTTCTAGGGAGCTAAATAAATTATTTGGTAAAACTTACACTATGTGGAAGTTTATAACTAAGGACAATTAGGGTATTGTTTGATGTGTTGGCAAGGTTAGTTATGATATAGTTTATTGGGAAGTTATTTTGTGGAAGTAGTTTATTAGGAAGTTATTTGGTGGAGGTTAGTTGGTTATGTTGTGAAAAGAAGTGTCTCTAGATGAATAGTTTTTGTTAGTATTTGTATCCAAATCTAGAAGAGTAGAACTTCAGATTAATGGTTAGGCTTATAATTGATTAGTTTGTAAGTGTTGTTTATTAAAGAAAGTTTGTTTACCAAGCAATAGAATCAGATAAAAAGACTCCATTCCATTATTTAACAATATCTTTGTGATGCTAGAATAAAAATATAATGATTCTAGGATAAATTATGGTGAAATACCTAGCAATCTGTTCAAAAGAAAACATTATTTACTAAAATATATTTTAGTCGCTAAACTTTAACAAATGAGTGAAATTGGTTTAAAAATTTCAAGTATCATTTATAATTATGCAATGGGTAATATTTTAAAATTTGTTGATCATAAGATCTATTATTGTACTAGGATATTTAAGAGTCGTTGTCCACCTTTAATATGTTGTATTTAATAGAAGAGAAAATCTAACCTTAGATATTTCAATTCCAATAATATCTGGTCTTGTCGAAAGTGACTGACCAACTGCATCAGCAAGCAAAGGCAAATAACTAGCATGTTGGTAATCTTGAAACTGCATGATAAATAAAATATCCAGCATATATAGATAGATAAAGCAAAACCACGAACAATGAGAAAAAAAAAACAAAAATGGAACCACATGAAAAAGCTGGTTAGTTAAGTTTCTCATGTATCACCTTTGATAAAAGTGGGACCGAGCTTTAACAAAGTTTCTTTTAATACAACCCCAAAATTGTACTTTGAAATGTCCCCATTAATGTCCTCATCTGTACTTGATCCAAAATACCTTCTCATTCTAAAAGTCCTGATCGTGAGAGCCGCGGAAGCGAATGAGGAAAATATCTTCAAGTAGAAAAAAATTGAAATTCAATAACCTTCTGTTCCATCAAAAAATAATAATAATAATAGGCATGTACTCTAACAATGAAGGTTATTCAAAGTTGAAACATGACTGATCCCATGCAGAATATAGCACTCGAAGATGGGAACACCAGGCTATGTAATATAGAAATTTATATGCTGCCATGGTGAAACTCATTGTTTTCTAGTTATTACACCAGGCTATGTAATAACTAGAAAACAATCATGAGTAGAGGGAAGTTAGTCTAAATAGGAGATGGCAGGGAGTGGTTCTTCAGAACAAATTTTAAAAAAACGGTAGAGTAAGTAGAGTAGCATGGTCTTTCGAATAACTAGTCCAGTTTGTAGTTCATTTTCTATGAAAATAAACAAGAATAGGTATTTCTTGAGTAATCTTTAAGAATTGAACTAGATTCCTATCACTCATTCATATGAGCAACCCAATCAAAATAAACTTCGCTAGTACAATTAATGAGAAACATAAGAGTTGTCAAAGCTTGCATAGAATAAAAGGAGAATAGAGATTAAGGATTAAGAACAAAGCGTCACACTCAAAAATGTGTAATAATTAAGTAGCATGGATAAAATTTCTAGACAGAAAACATATTCTAAGATGTCTCGCAACTTTATCAGATTGAAAATGAAACGGTAAGACATTACTAACTCAAATATAAGCAAATTGTTTAGTACATTAACTCAAACCTCTATTAGTCGAAAGGCCACTAAATGAGGCCGGCGACTGAAATAATCAACAACATCCAGCGGATCATAGGCTTCAGGAAGTGGCTTGGACCATAGCTTAGACAGATAATAAAAATAATTAGCATATGCCTCTAGAGCTTTTAAATCTGCCATTAGTAAATCAACACCAGAGAGTCCTGCTTGAGGCAAGGTAATTTTCAAAACTGTATCAGTACGAGCAGGTATATAAGTGTAGCCTATAAATAATGGAGTAATGCATGACATTGCTTACATTTTTGAATAAACAAGCAAATGCATGACTAAACAAACCAATACAATTGCACACAAGTTAATAGAATATAATTTCATATTCTTGACTTGGCTACTCATCACTTATTGACAATGAGAGACGAAGCGAGAACATTCATAATAAATCGATATTTAAACCATTAACAGCGATCATATTCCTCCCAAAAATGCCCCATCATATTGCTGTAACTAGATTGGGAACGAAACATCAATAACTTCAACTGTAAAATTATAAGAGATGAAAGTTATTTTTTATCTGGTCCAATGCCGTTAGAGAAATATTTTAATCAAATAGTTCTAACTAAAGAAATCAAATCAAATTTTCAAAAATGTTTTTCGAATATGATATTCTTCTTTTCTCCTGATGATTCTAAGTGAAGAGTGCTCATCAATCAAACGTTGAATCGTAAGTGTGATTGCAAATTATACAATGATTTGCACATCATCTACAAAAAGTTGAAACAAACTAAACAAAGCAAAACCAAACGTGTTTGACCCAAAAAATTCTAAAATATGGCTTTAGTAAGGTAACTACTAATTATTTAAGAGCGAAGCCATTGATATCCATAGATTTAATGATTTTTCACAACATATTTAGATCACTTCAAACTCTTACAAGTAGCGGTAGTTTCGAATATCCTATTAAGACTGACATCATAGCCATCTGAAAAGAAAATGACGAAGAAGGATGAAAGAAAAGGAAAAGTTTCCTATATGAATATGGAGCTTAACCTGGATACAAAGGTCGAGGCCAAAGAGGAGGAAGAAGAGAAGCAGCGCGAGGATCTTCGAGGTTCCGAAGCCATATCAAATCATCCACAGTTTTTGAAATCTTCGGAATTCGAAAGGCCACATTCGCCCACTCAAACGCTCGACCTATCCCCTTCTTCATAAATTGCACGTCCTTGCGCACCACCTCAGTAAGATGCCCAAAATTGCACATCACTCGTATCCTCCTTCCTTCGCTCTTCATCGAATTCGTTTTAGAGGTTCGCCACGAGCTCAAACCGTACAAATTTACGCAAGAATACGATGTTCCGGCAGCCACCCCCGCCGCCGCCATTGGCAAGACTATGAAGGCTCAAATTGCCGGATGTCAGAAGATACACGAGTTAAAAGTTAAGCGGTTAACTTCCAGAGTCGATAGTAATTTACAGAACGCCGATGAACTTCAGATGAAAGAATCCATCAATGGAGTAAGGAGCAGAGCGAGCAACTGAGTTGGGACTCTCATTTGTGGCTGTGGTTAGGCGCCAGAGAGAAAGAAGGGAGGGGGTGGGATTGGATGAACAAGTAGTAAACTAAGTGGCAAACGTGTCACACTTTTATTGGCCATATCCTTTCGCCGTTGATGAATCATCGTCTTTACTTGGCAGTTGGCGTAAATAATTAATTTTTATAAAATGAATTTATTATATTATTTAATTTAGCTGATGGGCTTCAACAGTCAAAGGGCCCATTATGTTATTTTCTGACAAAGGCACTCTGGATCAACGGCCACCATGAAAAATATAAATATCTTGATTTTTCAAATGGATATTCCACGTAAGCTTTTGAGATGGATTTGTAATGCCACGTGTTCCAATAAAATTGCATGAGGAAGACAGAATAGCCAATGAAAGTCAACGTATAGATTCTCGTATATCTCCCGTTGCGTATACTTAAAACTCCTCCATTCATCCTCTTCCTCTTCATCCCTGATCCAAAGATCTTTTCCTCTCCTCTCACTGGAATTTCGTCGGGCCTCTGTAGCTTCCCATCTCTGAAAATGGCTTCCAACACCTTGATGAGCTGCGGAATTACAGCAGTGGCCTACCCGTCCGTCCTCTCGTCGTCTAAATCGAAGTTCGCCGCCGCATTTTCACTTCCTTCCGGCTATGCCAATGCGTCGTCGCGCTTCTCCATGTCAGCCGAGTGGATGCCCGGCCAGCCCAGACCTCCATACCTGGATGGCTCAGCTCCGGGGTATGAATAGCTGTTGATACTTCCTTTTCACAAGCTCGATGTGAACTCCTTTAAAAACTCGGCACTTAAAAATTTAGATTTCGTCAAAACCAAACTATATCTGGAATTTTCTATGTTTCAGAGATTTTGGGTTTGACCCACTTGGATTGGGTGAAGTTCCAGAGAATCTGGAGAGATTCAAAGAGTCTGAACTCATTCATTGCCGATGGGCTATGCTCGCCGTAGTAAGCTTCTCCTCATTTCCATTCTGTGTTTTGCTAAGATTAATCTCACTGCTTAAAACTGAAATGAAGGATTGATTAATCTCAGATTAGATTTTCACTTTTCATTCACAAATTCCACTTTCTCGGTAGATTGCGGCAGAGTGTATAAAACCACTATAGCTAAAAACATTGAAATTGGTCATTTTTTGCAGCCAGGGGTCCTACTTCCAGAGGCATTGGGGTTAGGCAACTGGGTGAAGGCCCAAGAGTGGGCAGCAATTCCCGGCGGCCAAGCCACCTACCTGGGGCAGCCAGTTCCTTGGGGTACATTACCCATAATTTTGGTCATCGAGTTCCTCGCCATTGCTTTCGTAGAGCACCAACGCAGCATGGAAAAAGACACAGAAAAGAAGAAATACCCCGGCGGCGCATTTGATCCCCTGGGCTTCTCCAAAGACCCTGCAAAGTTCAAGGAATACAAAGTCAAAGAGATTAAAAATGGTTACTTTCTCAGTCTTCCTCCCTCCATTTTTTTTCCTTTTGATGGTAAAGAAGTTCGATGGACTGACTTTTGTGTGTTTGGCTATGGTTGTTGGCTGCGCAGGTCGGCTGGCGCTGCTGGCATTTGTTGGGTTCTGTGTGCAGCAATCGGCCTACCCAGGCACAGGGCCGTTGGAGAACTTGGCCACTCACTTGGCTGACCCATGGCACAACAACATCGGCGATATCATCATTCCAAGAGGGATTTGACCTTCAATTATGTTGGGTGGGTTGAAATTTCTAAATGGCCTTCATTTTGGCATCTAAAACTACTGTGAGTTGTCGTTTGAATGGTCTTCTTAGGAACTCAGAAGCATTTTTTTATACCAGAAGTTATTGTTTTTCTTCTTGTGTCTAATTAGCAATTTCAAATTCTTTCGTTATCGTCTGCGGCGGCGATTTCAAACTATATTGATCGTCTCATAGAATTGGGAAGCGTTTAAAACAAACAGTTTATCAACATAATTCATCGACTAGAAGCAGACGTCGAGGACCTTGATACAAATTTGGAGGTGGCGCCTCTTTGCCCGGAGAATGATCGTTCGGCCTCCCTCGTATGGAACCTGAACCTTCGTGCTTGTGTTGTGGCTTAAGTCATTGTTAACTAACCCACTCCACAGTCCACACACTGAAATCAATGTCAGTTCATTTTATTTCCGGTAAGTGCGATTTAAGCTTGCCAACATAATAAACACAAAGCAATTTGGTTGTTTTAATGTCTGCAAAATTTGGAACTTTAATCTTCAAACATATACGAAGATTACTGATGTTTCATGTGACTGCACCAGTAAAATAGCGAAAGAGGGAGGTGAAACGGTGAAATAAGGGAGAGAGAGAGAGAGAGCAGAAAATGAGTTCTTTTTTGTCTCGAAAGGGGAGCAGAATGTGGGTATTAGATGGGTACAATTTGATTAACCCTAACATGCGTGTTGCTTTGGAGTGATATTCGAGAAGCCACTAAGAGAGAGAGAGAGAGAGAGAGAGAGCACCGAAGCGGCTCATCGTCTTCTTCCAAGAAACCAGTACTGATTGCTGCATGCCTGAAATCTGAATACGTTTGTTTTACGAGAAATTCTAGGCGTATAGAAGCAGATAAGCTAACAAACACAAAGCCAGACACCTTCTGTAGATTGTCTCTGGAGAGAGAGAGAGGTTGGATTAAAAAATTGGACTGTTGGATTCCCACTCTTGTTACTTCCAAAACCCTATACGATAAAGCTTTTACCATCCTTATTAATGGGTTCTCTCTCTCTCTCTTCTTTTCTTTTTCATCGTTTGCCATTTTCTACATTCATGGAAAGGATAAAGCATATTGGAAGCAATTTCTTTGCAGCCTTTTCCAGAAACTGGAATCTCTCTCTCTTTCTCTCTCAATAATATATTAATATTCAAGTGGGCAAATGGGTGTTCTTCTTCTGCATCTTTGAGTTTCCATTTTTACCATTTTTTTTTTCTTGCTTTCACTTCAACTTCTGCTCAGTATTGGGTTTATTTTAAGTTATAATTAGTATGTGGCTTTTAAACATTAATTACTTGTAAATTTACCATATTCTATACAAAAATAATCTAATTTCATTAATGCAAAACTCATAAACTATATTATATAAACAATTTTTACTGTATATAGCATCAAAATATGACTGTAGCATATTCCAGATGGCTGAGATTCCCGGACAGTGATTGACAATCTCCAAAAGCTACAGTTTTTAAAACCAGGCATAGATATAAGCTATGACTGATGTCCATCAGACAATTCGAGTTTCTAGTTTTTAATTTTTATAATATGATTCTTCTGAGTTTAATTAACTGCCATGTTAGTTGGAATCTGCAAGTATGTAAACAATATAATTTCAACTGTTGTCTGAGACATATAATGTTTGATGGAACAACTGTTTTGAAAAACAAATATTAATTATGTGCGAGGATTATTATAAAGACTCAGACGTAAGAAAGAAAATAGATATTTTTGAATAGCAATCCGTGATATTGTCACGACCCAAAGACGAGCCCAACAGGAACGTCGGTCGAACAACCCAATTTCATAGAAGATCCGATCGTTTGACCTAAAGCTCGGTTTTCATAGAATTGAGTTTTGGGGTGAGTAAATAACTCCGTAAGTAAGTCCTATACTATAATGCATAAGAAAACTGATTTTAGTTATCATCGTTTGATTATTTTTATCGATCTACAAACACTTTGTCAATCACGATTAAGAGGTGATTGATCACACGGTCCAGATTTGTGTCCAATTATGGTGGAATTGGATTGTAGGGTGATTTAGCAATGAAGAAGAGAAGGAGAAGTAGATGAGAGAAATAGAAATGAAGTTTGCTTTCTCTTTCTAAACTTTGTTTTTTAATTAAAAACAAAATTAAAAAGAGAAGACGATGAGGAATCCATGTGTTCCAAACGCTCCCAGACAAGATGATTTTCAGACGGAGAAAAGCAACCTTTGCTTTACGACCTAAGAAAAGGAGATTTCAATTCAAACCCTTAACCCTCTCTCTCTCTCTCTCTCTCTCTCTCGTGGGTCTATATTTAGAGGGATTTCCCAACCCCACATTCTTCAATCCCTCCCCCTGAAATCCAAACATTAAACCCCACCATTCATCAACTACCATAGCATCTGTGGGCCTTTCGACCACCATTTTTTATCTTGACTAAGCTCTCTCTCTCTCTCTAACCCTCAATATAAATCTTACCCTCCACCCATCTTCACCATCTGCTCCATCTTCAAATCTCTCTCTCTCCCTATATCACTTCTGGGTCTACTATTTTCCTGGTTCAAGAATCAAGCTTGGAAATCAACTCTCCGTTGTCTAAAGATGCATGTATACCTACGATATGTATGTGCTTACATACCTACATACATACATGTGCCTGGCTCCCTGTATGCCATTTGCAGAGCTTCACCGAATCTTCGATGGCCTCCGTAGATGGCGTATGAGGAGCCATGCATATTCGACTATGTACTTCTGCTACTCACGTGAATCTATATCATATATTCTCTCTTCTTCATTTTCTTAGAAAAAAATATTACAGATTCTTCATGTGATGTCTGAACAAAAGGTACGAACTTTCATCATTGTCTTCTTCTACTGCGTCTTCTTCCTCGTAAAGATGCAGGTTTTGCGTCATAAATACGATGCCAAACGCACCATTTTTTGCAGACGAGAACAGTGGTTCTTCTTTTCTTTTCTTTTCTTCAAAGTAATCACAGATAAATCATTTTCATTACACGTATAAAGGGGGGTCTGCCAAAGAAAATCTGTTCAATTTACGGTAAAAGAAAATTACAGAACTGCTCCTGACAGAGACCATGGGAGTTACAAAACCTAAGCTGTCATGAATCCCTCCATCTTTTTGCACGCTTGTCTTCTGTAAATTTCAAATGTTCTCTGGGTAAGTGATATCAACGTCATAGAAAGAATCAAACCCTTTTCACTTTTCCTTCCCCACTTGATTTTTAAAATTTATTTTTCACATAAAATGACGTAAAGTTAGAACGAGGCGTGATCTATAAGATGGTCAAAGCTCAGATAGTTTAGGCACATCTTCGTACCAGCTTTCTCTCTCTCACATAGCAAGTCCATTTTCTCTCTCTAACTGGGGAGAGAGTGACCTGGGGAGGGATGAAGACTAGAAAAGAAGTGGGGAAAGCAAAAAGCGCAGGCAGGAGGAGGCCGGGGGAGGGTTATAATGATAGTAGGCTATAGCTACACCTGACCTAACAAGAGGGAATCTCACGCTGAGGAAGAAGATGGTGGGACCCATCTTAGTATTCTCTGGTTAAAAGCAACTTAAAAATCAAATTATGGATTTATTTTGAAATAACCTAAACTAAAATCCAGCTAAAACTTCAACTTATAAAAAATATAACACAAAATTCTGACCGACGGCCACCCATTCTCAATTTAATCATAGAATGAGAGATCAATCATCCCTTGTTCTGAATTAACGCTGTGCATAGGGAGCCGATCATCTCATACACTTGATTTATTTGGTCGGAGTGGGGGGGGGGGGGGCAGGGACCCTCCGTCCAACATGTACTGCACGTTATTGAAAAACAAGGGTCTCTGCCACCCAACGACCTCTTGTTCTGCCTCCCCATTATAGAGGTATATGAGAATGAGAGATCACCATCCTGAAACAACCTCCCGTTCTCAAGAGCAATGTTTAAGAACGATTGGTGGCTTCGAGAGTGGTGATCCCTTGTTCCCTAACACCCTCTAAAATGGAAAGACATTGGACGATGGGTCATTTTGGGGCGGTGACCCCATTCCCGAATACCTCTAAAATAAGGAAGCAAGAATAGAGGGCCGTTGGGGGGCAGAGACCCTCCGTTCTCCAATCACGTGCGGTGCACGTTTGACGAGAGGTCCTTGCCACCCACATCGACCTCCCGACCCAATATGTCTGGTGTCACGTAAGCACTAGACAGAACGAGGAGAGATCAACCCTCGTTTTAGATAGAAATTGAGAACGAAGGTGATCAGTCACTCGTAAGGGTTTGATCTGTTATATTTTTTATAGTTTAAAGTTTTAGTTGTTAGAATTTTTAATTTAGGGATATTTCAAATTTAACTAGGCTCAAATTAGTTTTAACCATATTTTCTATTTTTTATTGATTGACACGTCATCCATCTCATCCGGTCAAAGCAAGGTCAAAAAACAACTTTGCTCTACTTAAAAGAAAGAATCTGGAATGGGCCCGGGGACCCTCCTCTCTTTATTCTTTAAGAAAGTTGAAAAATCTTGTTCCAGATATTGTGCATTGACTTCTCTCTTCGTTATTGCTTTACTATTAATTGAATAATCAATATTTGATCGTTTAATTTCTTATTATATATTTTTTTAAATACAAGAGTCAAATAATAATTAATATAATAAATTATAATTATTTTAATAGAATAAATTTAATATTATTATTTTATTATATACCCTATGGGACTCTCATTTAATTTGCTAAATTAAGCAACCTAATATCTTGATCTATATTAGTATGTAACAAATAAAAAACCATATATTAAAAGAAGAGACAGCATGATTGTGTTGACCTTAAAGTAATGTTGAGACGTGTACTTCTAATCTCCTTTTTCTATGTTAGTCCTCCCGCAGGAAAGTGACATTTCATATTTGTCCCCCTTTTTCCTTTTTTTATTTCATTATATTTTCTTTCCATTTACTCTTCCATATTTGATATTTACTTTTTTAGGTAACAAATTATTTATAAATTAGACCTTAACATATTTTTTTTTAAATCTATCCCCATCAATTATCCGTTAAATTTATAACTAATATAATATATTTTAAATTTAATCAGATATTTTAACTTGATTTTGAATTTTAAATTTCGATAGTGAATCAGATTGGCTTGTTTTAGTCCATGAAAATCTGATTCGAGTGCAGGACCAAAAATGACGTTTCAATATTTAACCGCCTAACCTTGGACCACTAACCCCACCTTTAATTAGATATTTTAATTTGATTTTGAATTCTAAACTTCGAGAGTGAATCAGACTGGCTTGCCTTAATTCATGAAAGTTCTATTCGAGTGCAGGACCAAAAATGACGTTTCAATATTTATCCGCCTAACCTTGGACCACTAACCCCACCATTGTTAACGTTTTTTTATGAATCTCGACATTTTAATAGGCAGAACCTCTAGCATTGCAGCCCACACATATTAAGGTTGCGACCCCAACATCTTTGAGTTGCCACCCCAACATCTATTTTGTTAGCGACACGATCCAAGATTACACAATTGAAAACACTATGAAAGATCAAGGTTAGTGACCCGATGTTAAAAAGTGTTGTGACACTTTGTATGACACCGGTTATAAATACGATATAGGACAATATTAAAATGCGGAAATAAAGAACACCAGAGGTTGGTAACGCAGTTCGGCAATCAGCCTACATCTGCGGGGCCACGCCCAGATATGAAAACATTTCACTAGTTCAACCAAGATTACAAGACACTCGGACTTAAAACAAAATAAGACTCCCTCTTATCTTTGATGCCGCATCCGTCAACCTCCACTAGTGAAACTGTTTTGCGAGCTCCCCTCGACTTTAGAATGACCTCTCCCGAGATCCGTGTATGGCAAGCTCCCCTTGCCCAATAAGAATGTAGATCACTAGAATAAATTCCTATGACATTGTCTGTGACGCTTGACAATGTCAGAGGATAAGATCACCCAGAACAGGCTTCAACAAACCAGTCTACGACACGACTGAAACAAATGATCACATACACCTCACAGAACCATGGGTGAAGAAACAAAGACGCTCAGAAAAATTTCTCACACACACACAATAACGTCAACTCATTTACATACAAAAAGAAGACTTTTTATATCAAGATCAGGATGCAGATCTGTTTCTCTCAGCAATCTTCTCAAAACAAACTTTTTCATTCGCCTGATTATATCCCACAGAATCAGCAAGATATCCGAAACAGCTCGGCCAACAAACTAACCGCAGAAACATTTCCAATGACATTTTAGGAGAGTATACCTAATAATTAGGTATATGTACCATGTTTGTTACGATTTCCTTTCCAGCAAATCATATTTGAATTGACGAAATATTTTGCCAAATATCTTCTCCAAAAATAAGCACATAGATAATATATATTCCAAAAGAATATAATTTCCAAAATAATACTTTCCAACAATAATAGTTTGCCAAAAATAATGCCAACACATAGTTGCATTAACAATCTCCCCCTTTGGCATTTTTTGGCAAAACACAACTCCCCTTAAAGGAGATAACATGAAACTCCCCCTTAATGAGAAGTCCTTGAGGCAAGCCGATCAATGTAATGTCATTTCAAATAGAAACACCAGCATAAGTTGTATTCATATCATCAGAAATGTAATCATTCACCACAACCAAAATACTCCCCCTTTTTGCCATAAAAAGACAAAAGGGTATGAATAATGTCAAGTAAACCATAGTTAACTAGGTGCAAAGAAGTCAGCAAAAAAGACTGATGGTAGTTCAAACTAAAATACTGACAATCATCTAACCAGTTTTATCAACGGAGTCATCATATGCTGCTGAGACAGTTTGAGAAGCATTATGAGAATCAGTGGAGGCTGAAGGTGATTTCTCCGATGCCTGACCTGGATCAGTTGGATTGGCATCATTTCTCACAGCAGAATGCCGAACAAGTTCTTCCAGGAGGTCAGACAGGACCTTCTTTCTAGTTTCTAAGTCCTGTAATTCACCTTGAATAATTCTAATAGTTCGTGAAATTAAATTATCACCAACAACATCCTCTGTACTAGCAGCATTTTGAATATCATCAATATGTCCTCCGGTTCGAAGTTTAGAACTTATCCTGATTTCTTCACAATCCACGTTTAAGTTATCGGAAACATTTAAAGCAATCCGTTGAGAGCATAAAATACCAAAGATCATACAAGGAAAAGGTAAAGAAGACCTGTTGTGCTTGCCATGAATGTGCTTCAAGATCTGGTCGAAGAAAAATTTGCCAATGTCAAAAGGAATGCCAGTGCCAATTTGAAACAATAACCTGGCCATCTTTTTATTTATGCCAGAGGCGTGAGACGATGGTAGCCAATTGCGGATTGCAATTTTGTGGAGAATTGCAAATTTGGCAGTAAGTTGAGATGCAGGAAAGTCCTTTGCACGAGGCCAAATTTGTCTAACGCCGCCTGTGACACTTGTGATTATATTATCAAAATCAGGAGTATAGTGTTCCGAGTCAGTCCAAAAACTTCCAATATAAGAATTTATAACTGAAGGACTGAATTCAAATAGAGACCCTCTCAAAAATACATGACCAAAATCAGAATGGCTTTGGTCAATAATAGAAGGTGATAGGTTACAGTAGAATTCACGGATAACTTGGGCAGAGAAGGGTTTTAATCCTTTGAAGGTCATGCCAAGTCCATGACTGATAAGCAGATTTACAAGGTCCTTGCAATCTTTAAAATCAACCATATGAATGTTCCTTTCGCTCCAGATACTCTTCTTTGACACTAGACTCCAGAGGCTAGCGTTGAAAGGAGTTTTAAAACAGGAGATTTTTCAGGGGATTTTGAAGACTTACTGGGCTTTTTGTGTGACATTTTTCGTGAAACTTTCCTTTTTGAAGTGGCAGGAGAGGGCATTGAAGCTTTTCTTTTTCCCTTTTCTTTTCTTACGGCTTTGGTCTGAGTCTTCTGAACACTTCTGCTTGGTGATTTAGACATCAGTCGCGCAAATTTCCTGGGAGGAGATACTTTCTTCTTCGAAGCTTGTAGACTGTTTTCTTCCTCCGAAGATAAGGACTGAATTTCAGCAGAATTGTCCCACTGTTTATCAGATGATTCTTCATCAATCAACGAAGGTGCATTTTTTCTTTTGGTGGGTAAAACTAACTTCGAACGGGGGTCCAAAGGAGACTTTCAAGTGAGCAAGAGGGTTTGAGTTTTTACTGCTTTCTTCGCCAGTAGGTTTGTATTGACAGATCGGAATCGCTTCAATAACATCCAGAAAACCTTCTTCAGAGTGCGTCGATTGAGTACCAGGTATTTGAAACCGTTTGTGATGCAAGTGCTCACTGTCAGATGATTCATCGCTATAATCCACAAGAGTCGCCATAGATGATCAGAGATAGTTGCTGAAGAAGAGAAGAGAGCTTCGACGGCAGTGAGAGAGAGTCTTAGCGCTATTTTGAAAAATCGAAAACAGAAGATAGTAAAAAGAAGGGTTTTCACCGATTTGGGCAAATACCGCAAGCAAAAAGATGTTGTTGTAATTTGGGAAATAAACCCAAAGAGATATTCATAAATAAATTTCAACAGATTTGAAAATAAATCCAAAATCCCATAAAATATTCATAACTTCCGCCAGAAAAAGATTATGGAAATAAACCATAAATCATTCCCAAAAATAGGTCTTCATGAAATATCGCATATATCATGTGGAACAGAGAAGACCAGGAACTCAAGAATAGTAAAGAGATCCCCAAATACAAAAGATCGCCAAATAAAAGTGTGCAGAAAATAAAAACAAAAACTCATATGACCTTTCTTCAGAGAATACAAAGGCCCAAAGCTGACTTTAGTTCTTCAAATCTCAAGCTATCTAGTGCTTTAGTAAAAATATCTGCTGTTTGTTTTTCTGTTGTCACATGCTCCAAGTTAATTGTTTTGTCTTCAACTAGTGCTCGAATGAAGTGATGTCTGATGTCAATATGTTTTGTACGTGAATGTTGAACCGGATTCTTCGAAATATTAATCGCACTCATATTATCGCAATAAAGTGTCATGACATTCTGTGTAACACCATAATCTTTCAGCATTTGCTTCATCCAGAGAAGTTGGGTACAACTACTCCCAGCTGCAATGTATTCTGCCTCAGCTGTTGAAAGAGATATTGAATTTTGTTTCTTGCTAAACCATGAAACTAAATTGTTTCCCAAGTAAAAACATCCACCTGATGTACTTTTCCGATCATCAGCACATCCAGCCCAATCAGCATCACAATACCCTACAAGATTTGCGTTGGTGTCAAAAGAGTACCAGATTCCATAATCTACTGTTCCGCAAATATATTTTAGAATGCGTTTCACTGACGCTAGGTGTGACGCTTTAGGATTTGCTTGAAAACGAGCGCATAGACCCACACTGTAGCAAATATCCGGTCTACTGGCTGTTAGGTATAGAAGACTTCCAATCATACTTCTGTATAAGCGGCTGTCAACTGAGATACCTTTATCATCTTTAGAGAGTTTCTCCTTTGTGCCAATCGGAGTTTGTTTTGGACGACATTTTTCTAAATTGAATTTCTTTAACATATTCTTGGCATATTTGCTTTGAGTAATAAAAATACCTTCTTGAGTTTGTTGAATCTGGAGTCCAAGAAAATAGTTGAGATTGCCTACCATGCTCATTTCGAATTCTCCCTTCATTTGTTCAATAAATTCGTCTACCATTTTCTGTGACACTGAGCCAAAAACGATGTCGTCTACATAAATTTGAGCAATTAAGATCTGACCTTTATGGTGGCGAATGAACAGGGTTTTGTCTACTCCCCCTCGCTCATATCCCTTGGATAATAAATACACAGTAAGGCGTTCATACCATGCGCGTGGAGCTTGTTTAAGCCCATAGAGTGCCTTCTTTAACTTGTACACATAATCGGGATGATGAGGGTCTTCAAATCCCTTAGGTTGAGCCACATATACTTCCTCATTAAGATAACCATTGATGAACGCACTTTTAACATCCATTTGGTGAAGTTTGAAGCGCATAACACTAGCAAGGGCTAATAAGAGTCTAATGGATTCAAGGCGAGCAACCGGAGCAAAAGTCTCGTCAAAATCAACCCCTTCAATTTGTAAGTAACCTTGAGCAACCAATCGAGCTTTGTTGCGAATAATGTTTCCATGTTCGTCACTTTTATTTTTGTAGATCCATTTTGTGCCAATAACATTTGTATCGGGAGGGCATGGAACTAAATCCCAGACTTGATTTCTAGTGAATTGTCCGAGTTCGTCTTGCATGGCATTGATCCAGTGTTCATCAAGAAGAGCTTCGGTGATATTTGTTGGTTCAAACGTCGAAGTGAAGCAAGCCATATGGATCATATCTCGATAATTGACTCTAGGTTTATTTCTGGTTTGAATTCCATCATCCAGTCCTCCAATAACATCATCTGTAGAATGGTTCCTGTGAACACGTGTAGATGGTTGTTCGGTATTAGAGGTAACTTCATCTCCCATATTGATTGATGTAGGTTGATCAGTGACATTTTCTGAGACATTTTCGGGAGCCTTGTCAGGAACAAGTTCTGAGACAGTGGAATTATCTTCTGTGGAGTTCTGATGTGGATCTTCTATAGAGTTATCAGCAGAATGAAGTGAATCATCTATACGGACATTTGCAGATTCAATTATACTCCGAGTTCGTTTGTTGTATACCCGATAGGCGCGGCTATTTGTAGAGTATCCCAGAAATATACCTTCATCACTTTTGGGATCCATCTTTCCTCTATGCTCCCTGTCATTAAGAACAAAACACGTACTCCCAAAAGGATGAAAATAACTAAGGTTTGGAGTTTTACCTTTCCATAATTCATAGGGAGTCATTGTCGTTCCAGTACGTAGATACACTCGATTGATAGTGTAGCAGGCTGTGTTCATAGCTTCGGCCCAAAATCTCTGTGGAGTATTGTTTTCGTGTAACATTGCGCGTGACATTTCTGCTATAGTTCGATTTTTGCGCTCAACGACCCCATTTTGCTGAGGTGTTATTGGTGCAGAGAATTCATGAGAGATGCCAAGTTGATTGCAGAAATTTTCAAATACTGAGTTCTCAAACTCCCGTCCGTGGTCACTTCGAATTCGAACAATTTTTACAATAATACAATCTTTCTCTCGCTGAAGCCGAAAGCATAAGGCTTTGAAGGCATTAAACGTGTCAGATTTGTCTCTGAGAAATTCTATCCAGGTGTATCTTGAAAAGTCATCAACAACTACGTATGCATATCGTTTTCCACCGAAACTTTCAATTGCCATTGGACCCATTAAATCCATATGTAATAGTTCAAGAACACGTTTAGTTGCTGGTGTCTGAGACTTTTGATGTGACACTTTAGTTTGCTTCCCAATTTGACATGGTCCACAAACTCTATCTTCATCAACACTTATCATGGGTACTCCTCGTACTGCTCCTTTTGAGATAACTTGTTTTAACATCCTGAGATTTACATGACCCAGTTTGCGATGCCATAATATAGTGTCTGCCATGCTTGCTAGAGCACATGTAGTTGATGGTGAAATGAGGTAGCAGTTATCAGAAGACCGAATTCCTTCGATGATACATTTGTTGGTGTGATCCGAGACAACACATTTGTTGCGAGTGAAATGCACCTTCAGGTCTTGGTCACATAGCTGACTAATGCTGATCAGATTTGATTTCAAACCTTTTACAAGTAGAACATTTTTCAGAGAAGGCAGTCCTGGAATGTCTAATGTTCCCTTTCCAATAACATTTTCTGTGACACCGTTTCCGAATGTTACTTTTCCCAGACCTCCTGAAGTAATATTCTTTAAGAATCTTGCTTCACCAGTCATATGTCGTGAACACCCACTATCAAAGTACCATGCATCAACAGATGTTGCCTTTAGAGAAGTATGAGTAACATTGCATTTTAAGTTCGCTTTCTTTATCCATTTTTGTTTGCGAAATCTGTGCGAAGAAATATATCCAGCAGTACCTTTTCTCAAGTCATTCAAATAAGCAAAACATCTAGGACGAATATGGCCTTTTCGAAAGCAATAATGACAAACGGGAATAAATTTGTTACCTTTAGCTTTGGAAACCTGTGTACTGGACTTCATTTCACAACTGTTTTTAGAGTCTGTTTTCTGTTCAGCTTTGTTGATGGATATTGCAACATTCTTTCCTTTATTTTCAGCATATATGTTTGACACTTTTGGTGACATTGAGCATTCTCCTTTGTAGCCAATTCCAGAGGTATCATCATATGTTCTTCCTGCCATTAAAATATTATCAAGTATAGATGTACCTGAGTTTAGCATTCTGACGTTCTTCTTCATATGATTCAGATCGTTGGTCAGTTGTTCTATCTCATCCTGACTACATTTGAGTTTCACTTCCAGATCAGTAATAAGCTCTTGAAGACTTCCATTTTCAATTTTTAGACTCCCAATCTGTTTCGAAGATGATGATTTATTTCAGCCAATTCTGTCCAGTTTTCATAGAGCTTCTTATATTCATCAATAAAATCTTCTTTTGTACCTTCATCCATATCATCACTATCTTCAGATAAAGTTTCAGAGACATTTGGAGTGACTTTATCAAACTTGTAGATTTGGTTTTCACCACCAGTGCCATATTCTGATTTGAGATTTCATCTTCCTTTTCTGAATCACTCTCGCTCCATGTTGTATTGAGAGAGGTCTTTTTCTTCTTCAAAGTGTTTGCACATTCCGCCTGAATGTGTCCATAGCCATCGCATTCTCTACATTTAATTCCCCTGTTATTCCAGGATTTTTCTGAAGATTGATTTTCATCTTTGGACTTCTTATAACTTGTAGAGTCATTCTTGGTGTTAGTGACATTTTGTCTGACACCACGATTATTTCTACCAAATTTCTTCAACACTTTGCTGAAATTTCTTGATAATAATGCTAAAGATTCTTCCAGATCATCTTCATTGCATTCTTCAGAATTCTGGATCTCTGCTTTTAAAGCCAATCCTTTCACCTTCTTTGTTTCTACATTTGCATCGAGATTCATTTCAAATGTTCTAAGAGAACCCATCAGCTCCTCTAATTTCATTTTGGTGATATCTTTTGCTTCTTCAATTGCAGTAACTTTATATGCAAAGCGTTGAGGTAGAGATCTTAACGTTTTTCTCACAAGTTTTTCTTCGGAGATGGTTTCTCCGAGAGTAAAAGCTTCATTGGCAATGTCACAGAGTCT
Source organism: Begonia masoniana (assembly GCA_022432975.1). NCBI lineage: Eukaryota > Viridiplantae > Streptophyta > Magnoliopsida > Cucurbitales > Begoniaceae > Begonia > Begonia masoniana. The sequence continues at coordinate 48,408,465 of CM039509.1, read as the reverse complement.
TGCATTAAATTCAGCAATGTTTTCATCATCATGCATCTTCAAGTTCTCAAATTTTGTTGTTAAAAGCTGTATTTTTGATAACTTAACTGCTGAAGTACCTTCATACGTAGTCTGAAGAATATCCCAAGCCTTTTTAGCAGACTCACATGTAGAAATAAGTCTAAATTGGGTTGGATCAACACCATTAAATATTGCATTAAGAGCCTTTGAGTTGCTATTTGCTAGAGCATCTTCAGTGGCAGACCAGCTTTCTTCGGGTTTGATAGATGTAACTCCATCTTTTGTAATTGTTGGTTGGTCCCAACCTGTAAGAATGGATTTCCAAGCTTTTTCATCAACAGCCTTAATAAATGCTCTCATTCGGGCTTTCCAATAAGCATAATTGTTTTCGTTTAGCAAGGGTGGACGCATTGTTGAACCTCCTTCTTTCATAGAGTCCATTGTAGTAAAACCAAGATCAAGTCCTGCGGATCTCGCCTAAGAAACAGAGACGTCCCGCTCTGATACCAATTGAAAGATCAAGGTTAGTGACCCGATGTTAAAAAGTGTTGTGACACTTTGTATGACACCGGTTATAAATACGATATAGGACAATATTAAAATGCGGAAATAAAGAACACCAGAGGTTGGTAACGCAGTTCGGCAATCAGCCTACATCTGCGGGGCCACGCCCAGATATGAAAACATTTCACTAGTTCAACCAAGATTACAAGACACTCGGACTTAAAACAAAATAAGACTCCCTCTTATCTTTGATGCCGCATCCGTCAACCTCCACTAGTGAAACTGTTTTGCGAGCTCCCCTCGACTTTAGAATGACCTCTCCCGAGATCCGTGTATGGCAAGCTCCCCTTGCCCAATAAGAATGTAGATCACTAGAATAAATTCCTATGACATTGTCTGTGACGCTTGACAATGTCAGAAGATAAGATCACCCAGAACAGGCTTCAACAAACCAGTCTACGACACGACTGAAACAAATGATCACATACACCTCACAGAACCATGGGTGAAGAAACAAAGACGCTCAGAAAAATTTCTCACACACACACAATAACGTCAACTCATTTACATACAAAAAGAAGACTTTTTATATCAAGATCAGGATGCAGATCTGTTTCTCTCAGCAATCTTCTCAAAACAAACTTTTTCATTCGCTTGATTATATCCCACAGAATCAGCAAGATATCCGAAACAGCTCGGCCAACAAACTAACCGCAGAAACATTTCCAATGACATTTTAGGAGAGTATACCTAATAATTAGGTATATGTACCATGTTTGTTACGATTTCCTTTCCAGCAAATCATATTTGAATTGACGAAATATTCTGCCAAATATCTTCTCCAAAAATAAGCACATAGATAATATATATTCCAAAAGAATATAATTTCCAAAATAATACTTTCCAACAATAATAGTTTGCCAAAAATAATGCCAACACATAGTTGCATTAACACACTAGTTATCCAATGATCGTCCTACTTTCATGGTTTATGTTTATGTTCAGGAGTGAAAGCTTGATTAGATTATTATGGTTTATGTTTGAGAGAAGCTATTTTCATACTATGTATTTTTTTATCTTTCATCATCGTATTACCTTCAATCATCAAGTGGGATTCCAGTCTTCTCGAGTATTGATTTTCTCAGAGAAGAAGAAGAAACCGATCTTGTTTAGAAAGTCGAATGAATCGAAAGAAAAACGACGGCTATCTATCAGATTAGCTGATAGTTTCACCTAATGGACATAAAATTTCCAGCAATCGGGAAAAACAGCAGGCGATTCTTGGTTCCCATTGAATCTTGTCGTCGAGATTGCTGGGAATTATGTGCCAAAACAAGCAAATGTAATAGAACAGTTATATTATTTAAATTTATTAATATTATGCTTGCATTTAAAGATCATACTTTATAAAATTCAGAGAAAATTCCTTGGTTATTTGTGCAAACTTTATATTGACATATATATTGTATATATGAGGGATATAATATAAAGAGTAATAATCAAAACAAGTCAATGACTTATATTTGAAGTATGAAATCTTCAAATAAATCATAGTCATAAACTTAGTTTATCTCATTAAGAATGTATAGTTATATCCCGACTATATATGTAGTGACACAAGGTAAATAAGTTTTATATAATATGATTATATAGGACTGAACCAGATAACATTATATTGTTCTTATAATTTTCGTTAAATCTAGAACAAATAAATTTATCAAAATGATGGTCATATGTGTGTAATCTTAATTCATTGTATTTAACAAACTCCTATTTTATTTTAATTTATTCTTTAATTTACTTGGTAAAGTTTTGTATGAGTTACAATTCACACACCTTGTATATTGGGAATAAATTAAAATGAATAGCTGAGAATGTTAATATCGATACAATGAAATCTATTTTATTGGATTCCCTTTTTTATTAGTTAAAAGATCGAATAATTAGCGGGCAAATTCATAAATCGTTATGAATTAATTATTCAATCAAAAACTAATGGTAGTTAAGGATAAAGATGTAATATGAGAGGTTAACGGATCATAAACCTAGCTCTATTACTAATCTAAATGGAGGGTTAGTACATATATAATGACTATAGCAATGGACATTACTTTGAGTAAACATAATCTATAGTTTTAAGAGTGCAACTCTAAGTATTTAGTGGACTTACTTTAGAGTTAATAATTACGTTAATTGATATAAAAAGTTTATATTAATTAACAAAAAAATTATTGAAACTTAAAATTATAGGTCCATCGGTCTCTTTGTCACTTTCTATCATTATTCGAATAATAGAAAAATGAACAAACAAAATTAAATAAGTAACTATGAGTTAATTATTTAATACACTCAATAATAAGTTTATTATATTTCATTAGATGAAATAGTTGAATAATCAACTTATAAGACACATGACAAAAGTTGTCATAATTAATATGTTTGTTATGTTTCATTAAATGAAATAATTGAATCGTTCAATTAATTAACAAACATAAAGTTGTTTTGGAAAATAATTTTTTAAAATGGATTTTGCCAAATCATGGTGCCAAGTGTAAGGCCATGATGAGAAGTTGTTTTGATTTCCATAATATCTTTTGTTATAAATGTTATTAAGAAATCAATTTTAACTTAATGGTAAATTAAATTTTGTAATGTTTGTTTCTTTTAAATGTTATGATAATCGTTACAAAATTCTTGCACTATAAATAGAGGTTAAGACCTCATTTGCAAAATATATAGTGTGGGAGAATTCATTTTGAGAAGCAATCTATTTTAAGAGCATTTCCGTGGTAGTTTGGAGAATTGTTCTCTATATCTATATAGATCGTCTCATGTGTTGAGAATACGACCTATTACAAATTGTGTGTGATCCTTTTTGTGTTCATCACGCCCACACGTGCTTATTCAAGGTGAGGAAGATTGTTAAAGAAGATCGAAGACTCTTCGATATTAAGAAATTTTTCTTCAAAGGTAATTTCTTTAAATCTAACTTATTTGTTTATTACATATAATTATTTATATATCATAAATGACGATCCTATTATTATTGTGAAAAATTATTTTTCACAATATTTAAGTTGCGCACGTATTGGTGTTATGAACACCAGTAATTCCGCCGTGTGAGTGAACTTAAATTCCAACAATTGTTATCAGAGCATCAATAATTTTATGATATATTAATAATGTGATTTTATGAAAATCATGATATGTGATAATGAGTAGGCTCATGCATTTTAATATCATATATTTTCAAATGTTAAATGAATGAATTGCATGATTGAAATAATGATCGTAATTTCATGTGGCCGATTTGGATTAGGATTTATTTATTTATTTTTTTGTAAACCCAATTTGTCTTGGGTAAATGATTATTTATGTAATATTGGTGGAGATCAAAGATCGGTGGGTTCGTGACTACGGTGCGTATGTTGACACCATGTTGTATGACACATAAAGATGAAGACTAAAATAATCATTGGATGAAAGTGCTGTATCAAGATTTATTTGTTACATGTAATTTTAGAAATACCTAAATCGACCTTGTCATTATTTCATTTACTTTTATGTTTGATATATTTTTTTTATCATGCATTCGCACGTCATATAGAATTTGCATGTAGAGCCTACTCATGTTTTATAGTTTTCTCACATTGACATGCATTTAAATGTATGCTTTTTAAACTTTATTTTTTTTAATAAATCAAATTATTAAATTAAATGGTTTTAATTTGATTAAAACTAAATTTTTGAATTATGTGAGAAAAGAGAGTAGTATGAAATTTTAATTGTTAAAATTTATGCTATTTTATCATTTCTAAATAAATTGTTTATTTAAAAGAAATTAATTTGACTAATTTATTAAAACTTAATGGAATATAAGATATTCCATAAATCACTATGATTCTAAATAAAAGAATGGGAGCAAGGAGTTAGGCGTAACTTCTCATGGTCTCCATTGTTGATCAACAACGTGAAATTTGAGTGGGGCTCTGAGACAACTTTGTTATCGTCCTCCCTAAGGAGAGTATTCACTTAAATCAATACCAAGGTTGATCTCCTAGAGATAGGTTTCATAAAATATATCTTATGATTGTTTGTCCCTAAGGCGACAATTATAAGTTAAATTTTATAAGACTAAAACGATGGTATACACTCATAAAAATGTGATTAAAAGTGTTATTCACATTTTGACTAAATAAATCGATAGTTAATAAATTTTGAAAATATGAGATATTTTAAAATAAATTTATTGATAGATAATATTTTTACCCAAAGGAGAAATATTATGTATCGAGGCTGTAAAAGCATTTGTATTTCATTTAGTGATTTAACATACTCATGCATCATTTTATCATGCCATATGTTATGAATTTTACGCATGATATTAATATTTATTTATTTATTCATTACAGCATAATGTCTTCTTTTATAATTAATTTACTCGCGACTGAAAAGTTGCTTGGCGATAATTTCGTCAACTGGAAAAAGAACATGAATATGATTATTGTGCATGACAATCTAAAGTTTGTTCTGACCGAGAAGTGTCCTCTAGTCCCTGTTGAAAATGCAACGGAAGAGGAGAAAGAACCGTATGAAACATGGAAACGAGTAAATGACAAAGCTCGTTGTTATTTACTTGCTTCAATGACTAATGTTTTCAACACAAAGTTTGAGAACACAGAGACTGCTTATGATATAATGGAGTCTATTCAAAACATTTTTGGTCAACCATTTGACCAAGATCGTCATGAAGCTATCAAGAAGGTCATGAATAGCAAGATGTGAGATGGTACCTCTGTTCGAGAACATGTTGTAGGATCGTATTGTCTAAGAGGGGGATGAATTAGACTTATTAAAAATTATTAACTTAATCTAAACTTTTTATCTCTTCTATGCAATTACCAAATTAACAGCAAACACAGGCAATAAACAAAGTAAAAGATAGAGAGAAATTTGACACCGTAGTTTTTAACGTGGTTCAGCCAAACTTGTCTACGTCCACGCTCCAAGGTTCCCCCTTGAAGATTCTTTTCTCCTCCTCACGAGAAAACAAGATCGAACTTCCCGGGCGTCGATCTACGGCCTTACAACTATGGATTGAACTTCACGGGTGTCAATCCACTGCCTTTACACTTTGATTGATCTTCACGGGCGTCAATCACAGCCTTTTACAATTTTACAAATAAGAATATTGAGCACAAATGCTACACTCTCTCAAAGAGATAAATCTTAAGTTCTAGGGCAGAGAGAGAGGTATATCAGAAAATACCGAGTAGTGCTAAATATTTGCTCGTAAGGATTCAAAGATAAATTCAGCAAAAAAAAGTTTTTTCTCCCGAGCTTCTTTTTCCCTTATATACTCTGTTTGTTATCGGCTTCAGTTCTGGAATGTTCCTCATATGAGTATTGAAAAAATAGCCATTGGAGAAACATCCGTATATAGATAGCTAGCCGTTGCGTTCTGGAGTCGCTTTCGTTCTTCACCATTAATGAACTGGAATTAAGGCTCTGAATGAGTATCGCTATCGCTTCGCGGTCTTTTTAAATTTTTGGCGGAAGATACTGTTCACCGGTAGATGTAGGTGGTCAACGTCACTTTCCTCTGCCGGTAGATGTAATTGTTTGTTATGCAGGCAGAAGATACTGTTCACCGGTAGACGTTGCCTTTGAAGACCAGCGGTGGATGTTGTCTTTGAAATTTCAGCGGTGGATGTCTTCAGAAGTTACTGTTCAGCGGTAGAAGTCTCATTTGAAATACCAGCGGTAGAAGTAAGCTTTGGAAGACTCTGCCAGCGGTGGATGTAGAACTTTGTCGTTTAGCTAGCAGTGGATGTCTTAGGAAGACTCTGCCATTGACAGATGTATACTTTGTCGTTTAGCTAGCGGTGGATGTAAACTTTAGAAGACTTGTGGTGGATGTAAACTTTGGAAGACTTTGTCGTTTAGCTAGCGGTGGATGTCTTAGGAAGACTCTACCATCGGCAGATGTATACTTTGTCGTTTAGCTAGCGGTTGATGTAAACTTTGGAAGACTTTGTCATTTAGCTAGCGGTGGAAGTCTTTTCTTCTACATCGGTGGATATGCAATACTTCATCACTTTTAGCCATATTTTGCTATCACACCCTGAACACTTAACAGATTTGTTAAACAACTAAAATACCCTTTTCAAAGGGCATTTCCACTGAAAATTTAGAGACATATATACGGAGGTCAATATTTAATTTATTAATCAATTTATCAATCTCATATATTTAACTCAATCAAATTACACATCATCAAAAACATCGTTAGACTTAAACATTATTTAAGTCAACACATGTGTTGATGATGATCAGCACAATTCATGAAACTGGGATAAATGGGGCCCATATTGATGACGCTACCCAAGTGGGCATGATTTTAGAAAGTTTAAGCCCACAATTCTTACAGTTCAAGAGCAACTACTTCATGATCAAACTGAGTTATGATATGACTCAGTTGTTCAACGAGCTTACGACTTATGAGTCCATTTCTTCTATTGAGAAATGATGAGAGATTAATGTTGTTGAACCCTCCTCTTCTCATTCTTCCCTTAAAATGCGAAATAAATTTCAAAAGAAGGAAAGAGGTCAAGGAGCGTTTCAAGAAGAGGGTAGGAAGGACAACCCCAACAAAAAGAACAAGTCAAATGAAAAAAACAAGAATAGCTCAAGCCAGAAAAAGCCCAAAGGAAAATGTTTCCATTGTGGAGTTGATGGTCATTGGGAGAGAAACTGTAAAAAGTATCTCGATGAGCTAAAATAAAAGAAGACAGGTAAATATGATTTACTTGTTATTTAATCTTGTTTAGTTGAAAATGATTTATCACCCTAGATAATCGATTCAGGTGCGACTAATCATGTTTGTTGTTCTTTACAGATGTTTAATTCCTATCGGAAGCTAGCTGATGGAGAGTTCACTATGAGAGTGGGCAATGAGACACTTGTTTCAGCTTTAGCGGTGGGAGAAACTAAATTACATTTTCAAAATAAATTTTTATTACTGAATAATGTTTATTTTGTACCGGGGTTTACTAGAAACCTCATTTCAGTTTTTCTCTTATTTGAACAATGTTACTCAATTTCTTTTAATAATAATATTTTTGTTATTTCTAAAAATAGTTTAGATATTTGTTCTGGTTTTATTGAAAATAGATTTTATATGATAAGTCTCACCAATAAAACACCGTTGAATACTGAAATATTTAAAGTGGAATTACCTAAGTCCAAAAAGCTTAAAATTTTTCAAGACAATAACACATATCTTTGGCACCTTCATCTAGGACATATTAATCTAGATAGAATTAATAGACTTGTAAAGGAAGGTCCTTTAAGAAATCTAAATGTTGGTTTTCTGCCGGTCTGTGAATCATGTCTAGAAGGAAAAATGACCAAGAGACCTTTTGTAACAACCCGGCCCCCGTAACCCGAGGGTTTACACCGAGCTGTGCGGTACCATTCCTGCCACGTGGCTTCCTTTTCTATTCGCCACGTGTACTCACAGAACTTTCCCCTCTCTGTAGGTTATTTTTGCCTTCCTCCCCACTCGAACCCAAGATCTCAGGGTTAAGTACCTGGGCTACAAGTGAGGAGTACCACTTGAGCTAGTCTGTGAGTACACGTGGCGAACAGAAAAGGAAGCCACGTGGCGGGGATGGTACCGCACAGCTCGGTGTAAACCCTCGGGTTACGGGGGCCGGGTTGTTACACCTTTTTCTGCTAAGGGTCAAAGGGCTCAAGAGCCACTTGAACTTATACATTCAGATGTGTGTGGCCTAATGACTACTCGAGCAAGAGGTGGTTATAAGTACTTTATCACTTTTGTTAATGATTACTCAAGATATGGTTATACTTATCTAATTCAATTTAAATCAGAAACTTTTGGAAAGTTTCTTGAGTTTAAAGCTGAAGTTGAAAAATAGTTAGGTAAAACGGTCAAGTGTCTTCGATCAGATCGAGGAGGTGAATACCTTGATTATCAATTCAAGGATTACTTGTTAGAACATGGAATTATATCTCAGCTAACAACACCGGGCACTCCTCAGCAAAATAGTGTTGCTGAGAGGAGAAATAAGACTTTACTTAACATGACTCGATCCATGATGAGTTACTCTGTACTTCCAAAATCATTTTGGGGATATGTCATTCAGACAGCGACTTACATTTTGAATGTGGTCCCATATAAGTCTACTCCCAAGACACCTTTAGAGTTGTGGAACGGTCACAAACCTAGTTTGAGACACTTTCGCATATGGGGGTGTCCAGCACATATGTTGGTAGGTAAGACTAGAAAATTAGAACCTCGATCAGACGTTTGCATTTTTGTCGGGTATGAAAAAGGCACAAGGGGAGGTTTGTTTTATAGTTCCAAAGATAACAAGGTAATTGTATCGACAAATGCCACGTTTCTTGAACACGACTATATGACAAACTTCAAACCTCAAAGCAAGATTATCTTGGAAAAGATTCATGATAATGAGATGAGATGTGAAACGACAAAAGTTGTTGTTCCACGCAGTACTCGGGAGACCACTACTTCTAGTGAGATCATCATGCCACCAAGACGTAGCGAAATGGTAGTACGACTACCATTTCGATACTGACAGGTGGGTGAAGCACAAGTTGCTGTCACTAATAATGAAAAAGATGATCCATTGTCATTCAGATATGCAATGGAAAACACTGACAAAGAAGCATGGCTTAAAGCTATGAAAATTGAGATGGAATCGATGTATTCCAACTCTGTCTGGGATCTTGTAGATCTACCTGTAGGGGTAAAACCTATAGGGTGTAAATGGATCTATAAGAGAAAAAGAGGAATGGACGGAAATGTGGAGACATTCAAAGCTAGACTTGTAGTTAAGGGTTATACCCAAAGGGAAGGAATTAACTATGAAGAGACTTTCTCTTCTGTAGCTATGCTTAAGTCCATTCGTATCTTGCTCTCTATTGCAGCTCATTATGATTATGAGATTTGGTAGATGGATGTTAAGACGGCCTTTCTAAATGGTAATCTTGAGGAAACCATTTATATGGAGCAACTAAAAGGTTTCGTAGATAAAAATGCAAAGCAAAAGGTTTGCAAGTTAAATAGGTCTATTTATGGACTCAAACAAGCATCCAGGTCATGGTATATAAAATTTGATGAAGCAATCAAAACTTATAGGTTCACGCAGTGCCTTGATGATTCTTGTGTATACAAGCTCATTAATGACAAGCGTGTGGTCTTCTTAGTTCTATACGTTGATGATATTCTACTTATTGAGAATAATGTAGAATTATTATCAGATATAAAAACATGGTTGGCTAAGCAATTCCAAATGAAAGATTTAGGAAATGCAAGCTACATTCTAGGGATCCGTCTAATAAGATATCGCAAAAACAGAATGTTAGCTTTGTCTCAAGCGTTGTACATTGACAAAATAGTTGTCAAATATTCAATGCAAAATTCCAAGAAGGGTTATTTACCCTCTAGACATGGAGTTATTATTTCTAAAAGAATGTGTCCTGACACATCTCAAAAGATTGAAGATATGAGACGCTACCCCTATGCATCTGTTGTTGGAAGCTTAATGTATGCTATGTTGTGCACAAGGCCCGACATATGTTATGCAGTAGGGATAGTCAACCGATTCCAGTCAAATCCAAGATTAGATCACTGGATAGCAGTCAAACATATTCTCAAGTATCTACGGAGAACGAAAAACTATATGCTTGTATATTCTGGTAGGGATTTGATTCCAACTGGATATGCAGATTCTGATTTTCAAAGTAAAACAGACGATCGAAAGTCGATATCTGGATCAATCTTCACCCTTGGAGGTGGAGCAATAGTTTGGAGAAGCGTAAAACAAAGTGGTGTTTCAGATTCTACTATGGAAGCAGAATACATTGCTGCTTGTGAAGCATCAAAAGAAGCTGTGTGGCTTAAAAAATTATTTATTGATTTGGAAGTAATTCCGAATATGAATAAGTCACTGACTTTGTACTGTGACAACAGTGGTGCAGTGACAAATTCTAAAGAACCTAGAAGTCACAAGCGAACAAAGCATATAGAGAGAAAATATCATGTGATAAGAGATATCGTGCAGCGTGGAGACGTGACTGTTCTGAAGATTTCATCAGCTGAGAATCTTGCTGATCCCTTCACCAAGACGTTACCTAGAAATTGTTTTGAGGAACATCTTGAAGGCTTAGGAATTAGAGACATGTCTTATTTGTTTTAGGGCAAGTGGGAGTTTGTTGGGAATTATGTGCCCAAACAAGCAAATGTAATATAACAGATATATTATTTAAATTGATTAATGTTATGCTTGCATTTAAAGATCATACTTTGTAAAATTCAGAGAAAATTCCTTGGTTATTTGTGCAAACTTTATATTGGCATATATATTGTATATATGAGGGATATAATATAAAGAGTAATAACCAAAACAAGTCCATGACTTATATTTGAAGTATGGAATCTTCAAATAAATCATAGTCATAAACTTAGTTTATCTCATTAAGAATGTATAGTTATATCCCGACTATATATGTAGTGACACAAGGTAAATAAGTTTTATATAATATGATTATATAGGACTGAACCAGATAAAATTATATTGTTCTTATAATTTTCGTTAAATCTAGAACAAATAACTTTATCAAAATGATGGTCATATGTGCGTAATCTTAATTCATTGTATTTAACAAACTCCTATTTTATTTTAATTTATTCTTTAATTTACTTGGTAAAGTTTTGTATGAGTTACAATTCACACACCTTGTATATTGAGAATAAATTAAAATGAATAGCTAAAAATGTTAATATCGATACAATGAAATCTATTTTATTGGATTCCCTTTTTTGTTAGTTAAAAGATCGAATAATTAGCGGGCAAATTCATAAATCGTTATGAATTAATTATTCAATCAAGGATTAATGGTAGTTAAGGATAAATATGTAATATGAGAGGTTAACGGATCATAAACCTAGCTCTATTACTAATCTAAATGGAAGTTTAGTACATATGTAATGACTATATCAATAGACATTACTTTGAGTAAACATAATCTATAGTTTTAAGAGTGCAACTTTAAGTATTTAGTGGACTTACTTTAGAGTTAATAATTACGTTAATTGATATAAAGAGTTTATATTAATTAACGAAAAAATTATTGAAGCTTAAAATTATAGGTCCATCAGTTCCTTTGTCACATTCTTTCATTATTTGAATAATAAAAAAATGAACAAAAAAAGTTAAATAATTAACTATGAGTTAATTATTTAATACACTCAATAATAAGTTTATTATATTTCATTAGATGAAATAGTTGAATAATCAACTTATAAAACACATGACAAAAGTTGTCATAATTAATATGTTTGTTATGTTTCATTAAATGAAATAATTGAATTGTTCAATTAATTAACAAACATAAAGTTGTTTTGAAAAATAGTTTTTTAAAATAGATTTTGTCAAATCATGGTGCTAAGTGTAAGGCCATGATGAGAAGTTGTTTTGATTTCCATAACATGTTTTATTATAAATGTTATTAAGAAATCAATTCTAACTTAATGGTAAATTAAATTTTGTAATGTTTGTTTCTTTTAAATGTTATAATAATCGTTATAAAATTCTTACACTATAAATAGAGGTTAAGACCTCATTTGCACAATATATAGTGTGAGAGAATTCATTTTGAGAAGCAATCTATTTTAAAAGCATTTCTGTGATGGTTTGGAGAATTGTTTTCTATATCCATATAGATCGTCTCATGTGTTGAGAATACGATCTATCACAAATTGAGTGTGATCTTTTTTGTGTTCATCACACCCACACGTGCTTAATCGAGGTGAGGAGGATTGATAAAGAAGATCGAAGACTCTTCGATATTAAAAAATTTTCTTCAAAGGTAATTTCTTTAAATCTAACTTATTTGTTTATTACATATAATTATTTATATATTATAAATGACGATACTATTATTATTGTGAAAAATTATTTTTCATAATATTTAAGTTGCGCACGTATTGGTGTTATGAACACCGGTAATTCCGCTGTGAGTGAACTTAAATTCCAACATAGATATCCTCTCCGGTCGCTCAGGATGTTTCTCGTTCAACAACACATTTGATCTGAATACAGTGTCCAAAACGGTGGTTTTACACGAACGGAAAGAACTGAAGAAGCACGGATAGAGCAGACGAGAATGAAGAAATGAGTTTGAAAACAGGCCCTCCTGCCACGGCTGCCCTGGAGTCTATATTTCAGGAGATGAGATGCCTGTATATCGCGTCTTTTCTTTTTCTTTTTTTAAATAAAATGTTGGTTTAAATTAAATAGAAATGGTCAGTTGAATTATCCACGTTTGAAGGAGATCAAAACTGAGAAAATTTAGATCTCATCGACTGGACATAAAAGTTCCATTCTTTCCCAAAAAAATACTTACTTTTGGACATGATTTGAGTAAATTCTGCAGGAAAACTTGCTCAGAATGGATGAAATATTTGGTGTTATGGAAGGAAAACTAAGAGTCTCCATTGCAGACTCAACCATGATGTGGATTGTGCACAATGCAATGGATAAAGCTCACGAAAGAGTCAAATCAAAAGACGGAATCCTCGAACGATTAAACGAGATCTCGAGATTTTACGAATTGGCAGTCATTCAACTGGAAGGTTGTGTTAAGTTTGTTCAAGAAGAAGCAGACACATTCGCCGTCGAATCTAATCACGAAGAGCTCCTCTCCGGTTTAGCCGATATTCGAAACCGCCTGCAACAACGTCTTCTAGAATCCGAGCTTGCAATTTCGGACAAAGACAGAGATTTGATGGAAAGATTCGACAATGAATCGAGGCTTAAACAGATTATTGATGAAAAAGAAAGAGAGCTCGCTTTTTTGCGGGAAAATCTCGAGATGGAGAGATCGAAGAGCGAAATTGAGCCAAAGAATCCGGTCGATGAGCAGGGTTTGGATGTTCCACAAAAGCTGGAGGCTGATGATGAACGATGTCATGGAGTTAGTGATGAAGAAGTTGATCAAATGGGGTCAGATATTGATGTTTTGAAGGAAACTTTGGATTATACCTTCGGGAAAATGCAGAACGCCATATTAGCATCCGTGATTGCACCGATCGAACAGCAGTTTCGATCGAGTGTCGAGAAAAATACATTGTCTGTCTTGCTCACCGGTTTCATGACAGATGTTAAGGAGAGTTGTGAAGCTGAAATGAGAAGTTCTTTCTTCTTAGGTGACAACTTTTCGAATTTGGTACGAGAAATTCAAAGCTTCAGAGACGATCTCGAGCTTTTCGGAGATTTTGAACTTGTGAAAACAGAAGAAAGTAAGCCATTGGAAGATCACCATGGAGGAGGAGTTGAGGGAAGTTCAGAGGAGAAGCAAGAAGATGGAAGCCACTATGTGGCTAAGATGATAAAGAATCACGAGTCGATTATTCGAAAAAAGAGCAAAGAGGCCGAAGAGCTGAATCGACTCAAACAAGAAATTTTACGAGAAAAATCGACTTCGTCGTGGAAGGGAGAGAAGGACATGCATACATTTAAGAAAAGGATCCAAGAATTTGCAGTGAAATTGGAGAGATTAATGGCATGTACAAATCCATGCTTCATAAGCTCTTCAGCTGGTGTTTGGGAGGAGAGAAAACAGAAAGAAAATGAAGGAAAAGAAGATCAAATAAGCAGATTGAAGCAAGAAAAACAAGATTCCGATATACAATACATGCTCGGAGAAGAGATTTACATGACTATTTTCAAAGCTCTGATCGACAAATCTCGATTGGATTTCTCGGAATCGAATCGAATCATGGAGGATATTACTCATGAAAGCCTTATCAGAGAGGAAATATCTTGGATTGTATGTGATGAAACAATTGAAGACATTGTTAACATTGCTACCCGATCTCTAGCGGCTAAATTTTCCGACGATCTTATCGACGTTTCTGAAATTCCCGACCAAAGTGGAAAGACTTTCGGCATCGAGGAGGACGCCGTTATGGTTGTTTTTAGAGAAACAATCAAGGAATGGAAAGAGGGTATGGAAAATTTAAGCATGGAGAGACATATTAAGCAAGAAAATGATGATCAAAGTTTATCCACAGAGGCAGAGCCAAAGTCAGAAAACATGTTTGGCTGCCAAAAAACTATCTCAGATTCTGTCTTTGAATTTTCTCAGGGAATTTCAAAAGGGTTGGAGGAATTCGAATTTATAGCTAACAAAAAGTTGAGAATGACAATTCAAAGGTTCTCAAAAGTCATAAACTCCGACCATTCAATCGGAGATCGGCCGGAACTGATAATTCATGTTTGTTCTTCAACAGGTTGGATGAACTGAAAAAGGGATTCAATCCACCGGCTAAACTCATTCACCCCTTGAAACAGAAGGAAGAACTGTACAGGAAGGCCTTCATTAACAGATGTCAGAATCTCCAAAAGGCTGAAATTGAGGTCGTCTTCAGTTTCATGTAAACATTTTTCAAGGTTTTTCCATCTTACAGTTTCATAGTTTTGGTTTTTCAAGGTGGATCTTCTGGGTGATCAAGTCGATGCTCTTCTGTGTTTACTCGAGAAAATTTACGTCACTCTCCGCCATTTCTCTCCAGCTTTGCAGCACCATTTCGACGTAAGCCCTCTCTCTCTCTCCTCGCAAGGGTTGGAGGAATTCGAATTTATAGCTAACAAAAAGTTGAGAATGACAATTCAAAGGTTCTCAAAAGTCATAAACTCCGACCATTCAATCGGAGATCGGCCGGAACTGATAATTCATGTTTGTTCTTCAACAGGTTGGATGAACTGAAAAAGGGATTCAATCCACCGGCTAAACTCATTCACCCCTTGAAACAGAAGGAAGAACTGTACAGGAAGGCCTTCATTAACAGATGTCAGAATCTCCAAAAGGCTGAAATTGAGGTCGTCTTCAGTTTCATGTAAACATTTTTCAAGGTTTTTCCATCTTACAGTTTCATAGTTTTGGTTTTTCAAGGTGGATCTTCTGGGTGATCAAGTCGATGCTCTTCTGTGTTTACTCGAGAAAATTTACGTCACTCTCCGCCATCTCTCTCTCTCTCTCTCTCTCTAGAAGACGATTGTTCATTTAAGGTCTCTGCAGGTTTCAGACCTGTTGGAGAAGATCAAGAAGGAACTCTAAGGAAGAGAAGATCATTTCCTTCCAGGGTGGGGCACACTCTGAAACCTGCAGCAGAAGATCAACAAGGAACTCTTAAGGAAGAGAAGATCGTTTCCTCCCAGGGTGGGGCCCACCTGAGTGGACCCCATCTGACACCTCAGCCATTTGGTTTCATACCAAAAGGTGACTATTCAACGGACAGATCGGATCGGGCACATGCCGACGGGGTTGACGAGTGGACCCCACGAAAACAGAGCGGGAGAATTTTAATTTTGTTTTATTTTCTTATTTCGGCCGCTCATCGCGGAGAAACAGTAAAAGCTCCATTATTGACCGTCCGATTAATAATTGCTAATTAGAGGTAACTGTGATTAGTTTAATTAGGTTTTTGTTTGAGTAATTAACCGGGGGGTGTTCAATTCAACGATGTGAAATGAATGGATCAAGACAATGTCATGTGTAATTCGTTTTACATATTGTAATTTGGGTTAAAACCAATGAACCCGATGATGTTTATTTTGAAACATCTCATAAATTAAAAACCCTAACAATTTAAACTTTAAATTATAAAAAATGTGACAGATCAAACCACCATATGTGTTGAATTAATGCCGAGAACGCAGGGCGATCACCTCCCGTTCTGCCAGCACTTACGTGGCACTGGACGTATTGAGTCGGGGGGTCGATGCGAGGTCAGAGACCCCCCGTCCAATGTGCACCAAATGTGATTGGAGAACAAAGGGTCCCCGCCCTCCAACGACCCTCCGTTCCCGCCTAATCATTTTAGAGGTATTCAGGAACGGGGGATCACCGCATCGAAATGGCCCCCCGGTCTTAATTATTTTGTCAAAGAACAGCGGGCTAATCTCCGACACTATATAAGGAAACAACTTTCCATTCTCACTCTTTAGCTGGCGAAAACTCTAAAACCTCTCCACCATTTTGTTGTTCAGACGAATTTTCTTTCTATTAGCGAATTCGATAGATTCTGATTCGAGTAGATTTGTTGATTTAGATGAGACAACAACTTGTGATGCCAATTTGGACTGGTATTCGCACTCTACGCCCATATATGATGATATTCGGGCATTTGATCACCTAGAAGGTAATAAAGAAATAGAGCTGCAATCGACATCGCAACCTCTAGAAGATGAACTTCGAACACCGATCGACTTGGAGGATGATAAAACATACCAGTAAGGGAAGAAATATCTATGAGATTTTATATGCGAAAAAAATATAGTTCTTTAAATGCAATTATAGAAGAAATAGTAGAATATGTTTTGCATAATGGTTATGATATCAAATTTATTAAAAGTGAATCCCGAGGACTGACGGCCGTGTGTGAAGACAGATGTGATTGGCGACTGCATGGTTCGAAAATGCAAAATGAGCTTACATTTCAAATAAAGAGTTTAAATTATTCTCACAATTGTTCAAAAAAAATTAAGAATCGACTCGCCACTGCAAAATGGGTAGCAAATTATTATTTGGATATGTTCAAAAGGCAATCTACGTGAAAAATTCCTTCAATTATCGAGACAGTGAGAAAAGATTTGAATGTCAACATTACACCAAGTCTTGTCAGAAGAGCAAGAAACGAAGCGCGAAAAACTTAGTGAAGGGAAGAGCGAGGAACAATACAAGCTATTGCAGTCGTACGCAGAAAAAATACATAGATCAAATCCGGGTAGCACATCGAGCCTACAGACTTACTTGGTGGGCTTCTATAATATCCGGCTTGTACGGATTTTTGGATTTAATATACTATATTCATATTTTATTATATAATGACATTGTTATATTTATGTCAAATCAGGTCCGTTTTACGAGAAGAAAGCGTCACTACGATCCTAACGATTAATAGGAATTTTAAGAAAATTATGAGAATTTTCGGAGATTAAACACTATATTCCGAGCAATTAAGCTTTTCATAATATGGAGGACGTTTTAGTAAAAATAGTAAACGAGGTCCGAATTGCGAACGGACAGTTTTAATAAATCCCAAATAACAAGTTGGACTTATTAGTGAAATATGGAGATTTGATGAAACCGAATAGCTAGACGATTAATGAACCGAAGAACGAAATCAATATAAAAACTAAAGAAGGGCAAAATAGTAATTTACAAAGTTAATATTATAAAATCTAACCTAAATCTATTTCTCCTTCATTCTTTCTTCTTCTTCCCTGGAATCCACGAAAAACAGAGAGCTTTCTCTCCCTCGGCCGCCGATGAAATTTTCAATCCGACTCCGATCCGACCTCCGTTCGTTTCGTTCTCTTCGTGATTTCTCCTCCAATCGACGTTCTAGGTATGTCTCTACAGTTTTAGAACGTTAAATCTTTAGTTTCGTAGCGTTTTAGGTAATTAGGGTTTCGATTTATTTTCGTTAAAAATGCAAATTAGGGTTTGTAATTAATAGGTTAACCGTGATTAAGTGTATATTAAACGTATTGGACGTTATTGGACGAAGTTGGATCAATTCGTGAAAAAGTTTAAAATCCGAGAATTTTAGGATTTTCAGAAAAGTTCGTAATTCGAGAATTGAGGTGCCGAGCGTAAATTTCTCGAATTAATAGCTCGATGAAATGAATTAGAACTTTAGAAAGCCCTTTAGTTAAAGTTTTGACAATTTGGAAGTTTATTAACTTAAACTTGTTTTAATGTCAATCCTTGTAAATTGCTTAGGTAAACAGCGCTCGTGGACGAAGCTTGAATTGCAGCGTGCACGAGGTAAGTTCTCGTGATTCTTCTCTGGCCGATTGGCCTACACCGTATGTCGAATGTCGTCTCGAGGAGTTTTGGAGATGCGTTAGTTTAAATTGTATTTGGTTTGGGTAGTTAGGTTATAGGAGTTTATAGTTTACGCTTTACAGTCTGGATGGTACATGTTATTGTTTGTTTACTTTAAAATATTGAACTGTTCACGCATCACTTGTTTTAAAGAAAAGCATGAAAATGAACTTCCGCACAGAGTTTTAAAGATAACGTAAAGCATAGCATTGGCCGAAAGGCATACAGGCCTTCGGGCATACAGGTCTTCGGACATACAGTTTACAGGTCACGCGAGGTGGGGCTCAGGCACGGCTGTACGGGTTGTAAGCGTGTACCCCCCTCTTCTAGCTGGAAAGAGTAGTCCGCCCGCTGGATGAGCTCTCTCCGGTTAGAAGGTATAGGATCTCGGTGACACCTATAGTGCATGGCATAGTAAGATAAAAATAAATTATGGTTTAATGAACTCATAGCACAGCATGCATCGCATTTACGTAGAGCTTACTGGGATTTTATCTCATAGTGTGTTGTATGGTGTAGGTGACATAGACTTCGAGGTACCAGGTGAGGACGATGTCCCTCCACCTGAGGCATGATTCAGTTGACGGAGGATGGCTGCGGAGGTGTGCTGGCGCAGTCGAGGCTCACCTGACCCGTGGGGATAGTATGTATAGATTTTGGGATGTTTTGGCTGGATAATTGTGTAGACGTTATAGGATGTTTGGTTATGGTAGATGATAGGTTTACATTTGAATGTTTTGGGTAAACTGTTTATAGAAAATATTCTGGTTTAAAAAAGTATTTAAACGTTATAGAAATGTTTTAGAAATGTTGTAGGTTGGATACGGATAAGCTCGATTTTTAGAACTATCCATGCAATTGGATTTCGCAAAGTCCGCTGTGGGTTGATTGAGTTTAAAATACGTGATAAACTGATACTTTGTTAGGAGTAGGTTGAATGGTGTTAGGTTGAATTGTGTTGGTTTGCTCTCTGGAATCCAGAGAGCACTTGTGAAAATAAAGGAAACAGAGAAGAAGAGAAAACAGAAGGGATCGTGTGGTGGTCGCTGCAGCATGCAGCGCATGCAGCGATCAGTCGCTGCATGCTGCAGCGACTGGGCGCGACCTCCTTTCCTCGGGCAGAATGTCAATTCTGCCCTCCCCTTTTATTTTAATCGAAATTAGTTTTAAATAATGGTTTTATTTAATTAGCTTTATATTTGATTTAAATGTATTTTTTTTTTTTTTTTTTTTTTTTTTTTTTTTTTTTTTTTTTTTTTTTTTTTTTTTTTTTTTTTTTTTTTTTTTTTTTTTTTTTTTTTTTTTTTTTTTTTTTTTTTTTTTTTTTTTTTTTTTTTTTTTTTTTTTTTTTTTTTTTTTTTTTTTTTTTTTTTTTTTTTTTTTTTTTTTTTTTTTTTTTTTTTTTTTTTTTTTTTTTTTTTTTTTTTTTTTTTTTTTTTTTTTTTTTTTTTTTTTTTTTTTTTTTTTTTTTTTTTTTTTTTTTTTTTTTTTTTTTTTTTTTTTTTTTTTTTTTTTTTTTTTTTTTTTTTTTTTTTTTTTTTTTTTTTTTTTTTTTTTTTTTTTTTTTTTTTTTTTTTTTTTTTTTTTTTTTTTTTTTTTTTTTTTTTTTTTTTTTTTTTTTTTTTTTTTTTTTTTTTTTTTTTTTTTTTTTTTTTTTTTTTTTTTTTTTTTTTTTTTTTTTTTTTTTTTTTTTTTTTTTTTTTTTTTTTTTTTTTAAGTTAGATTTTAATTCCGATTTCGATTTTGGTTTCGACTTCGGTTTAAGTTCCGCCCAGTGTTTAATTAAAGATATTAGGTTAAAAAAAAATATGGTACGAAAAAATACGGGTACAGTATTAGGGTCGTCACAGCTTCACCGATAATGAGTCATGTGTATTCGAAAGAATGTATACGTATATGGCTGCTTGCAAGACAAGTTTGCTGCAATGTGGTAGATCTATTATCTGTTTGGATGATTATTATCTAAAGGGCTAATGTCATGACCAATTACTAACAGCCGTCCGTATTGATGGTAATGATGAAATATATCTCGTTGTTATTGTCAATGTAGAATCAGAGTGTATGGACTTATAGACGTAATTTTTGAAATTATTGAAGAAAGACCTACAGACTAAATTGGGATACGTATATACATTTATTTCGGATCGACAAAATGTATAATGCATTTATAATTGTTCTTTCAAATATTGGAGCGTTGTGGTAGTTATATTATTTTATATTGACTCTCTTGTTCTTTCAAATACTGGGGGTTGTTGTCTGCTGTGCATCAGGAATTACCGTCAGTCGACTATCGCTACTGCCTCCGGCATATGTACGCAAATTTTAAAAACCAATTTCGGAGCAGAGTATATAGATATGCAATGTGAAATGCGGACAGGGCAACCATAACTTTTCATTTCTAGATAGAAATAAGGCACTTACATCATATTAACCCTAGATATTGATTTAATCATGCATTTTCTTCGATTCTCAAGTGTAAATTGAGATTAAAAAATTTATGTTAGTGATTCAATGTAGTTCTATTACCTGTCAGGGACAAACTGATTTTACTACGTTTGAGATGATTCGAAAGTATTTAATGACGAGGATTGTCAAAAAATATGAGAAGTTAACCTCGTTAACAGATGTGTTGTGTCCCTGAATAAGAAATAAACTTGTAAAGCTAGAACGTACAGCTCTAAATTAGAGTGTTATTTTTGCGAGAGCTGCACGATTTGAGGTCAACAACGGCAACGAATAATATGTTGTCGATATGAATACATGTGTGTACAACTGTTACAGGTGGGAGCTTATTGGAATCCCGTGTGTCCATTCTATTCCCCGCATTCATTTCATGAGACTAGCACCGAAAAATTACGTTCATTAATACTATCATCGGGGAGCATATCTCCAGATGTACTCACATTTCATTCGTTCTATTAGTGGTCAACACATGTGGCCGTCCATACAAAATATGAAGTAAATCTTTTTGCTCATAAAAAAATGTCAACCTGGTAGGCCTAAGAAGAAAAAAGTGCGAGATGTCGATGAACCGCCAAGTTCGACAATTACTAGGAAGAACTCAACGATCTCGTGTGTTATTTGTCGGAGTCAAGGGCATATTAGTCGCACTTGTTCTGGCAGGGAATCCACTTCAGGCGTTACTTCTACTTTTGCTTCTGCTTTAAAATATACATTTATAGGTTTCCATGCATTTAAAGGGACACATATACATTTCAACATAATTTGCTTATAAACACATTTTCATTATTGTCTAATATAGTTTTCATTATGTGCAGAAATTTTCTACACACGGAAGGGGACAGAAATGTATGATTATTCGAGCTGTAATTTATGTATTTATTATACTGTGCAGTGTGTGTATTTATTATAATGTGTAATTTAATAAGATAAAGTTTTAAAAATAGGTTGAATTTTCTTTGTTTTATGACTCTCTCATAGTTAGGTTCCAAACAACTTCTGCATATTCAAATTCTAATTTTATAATCAACTGTGAGTTCTAGATAATTAAATATCTCTCAAGTACAGTAATAAATTAAAGTACAATCATACACCACATAACATAAATAAAGTAACAAATATAAGATAAAGTACAATTATAATACTCATAGTATAAATTAAAGTATAAACATAAAGTAAAGTACATAAAATAAAATACAAAACATAAACTAAACTACGGTGAAACACCGTCGTCATCTCGCTCCACCCAATCCATGAGAATTTTCCTCAGCTCTATGTGGGACAAAGCTAGCTCTCTGTGTGTGATGGTGAGCTCCTCGACTCTGCCTACGATGAACTCTAGTCTCTGTTTCATCTTGTCTCATCTACTAACCATTTGATTTCAAAATTCATTCGAAATATACTCAGTTGGTGGTCATCGTGCTTCACACGGAGCACCTTGTGACGACGGTGGTCGGTTTGTTGGATCCCCTTGAAATGGCTCTCCTTGTGACATAGATGAGCGATTTGGCAGAGGCCGTTTGGTCGAGCCACCTTATGACAGGGCAACCTTTGGTTTAATCGTCAATTTGAGTGTCATTTGAGGGAAATTTGGTGATTTAAGTTGAATTGGGAATTTGAAGATTTTGATGATTTAGGTCTCGAATTTTTGAGATTTTTTGATGATATTGGAAGGCAAAGATTGATGATGTCAAATTTGTAGTGGTGTGAAATGATCGGATTTTGTGTTGGAATCGTTGTTGGGGCTGAGTGGAAATCAAATTTTTCAACAATTGAAGGTGGAAGGGGGGACGAATTTTTATATATCGTTGGAGATCGACTCCCCGTTATGTAGCAATGTCCCCCCGTAATTTTAAGAACGGGGGGTCACCGCCCCTCATCTACCCCCGTTCTCTAGCCTTAATTTTGAGAACGGGGGACAGTTTCGGGGTGGTGTGTAACGAACTCATTCCTCCCAGTAAGATATTGTCCGCTTTTAGTGAACTTCGGCCCTCACAGATTTGTTTTCAACGAGAACTTGCCAAGTGGTCACCTAACTTTATACTGCTCTTGCCAGAGCACTCTTAACTTTGGAGTTCTGATAGGATCTGGTGTAACTGTGCTCCCAAAATGTGTCTTACTATCTTGAGAGGAATCATTTACTTATGGAACATTTCCATCTTCTTCCCAGCGATGTGAGATTGTGCCTTATCTCTTATCAGATCGTTACAATCACCCCCCTTTTCGGGGGCCCGACGTCCCCGTCGGTCACATTTTCGGTTGGATAAAGGCTTTAATACCATTTTGTAATGAACCCCTTCCTCCTAGTAAGATATTGTCTGCTTTAGGTGAACTTCGGCTCTCACGGATTTATTTTTAACGAGGGCTTCCCAAGTGCTCACTTAACTTGGTACTGCCCTCGGGGGATCCGGTGCAACTGTGCTCCTAAAATACGTCTTACTATCTTGGGAGAAATCATTTACTTATGGAACATTTCCATCTTCCCCAAAGCGACGTGAGATTGTGCCAAACCCGGTGACCCTCCGTTTTCCTTCCAAAATATTTTGGGGTGCGAACGGGGGGTCACCGCCCCGAAACCACCACCTGTTCTCAAGAACAATGTTTTGGAGGGAGAACAGAGGGTCGTTTCGGGACGATGACCCCTCATTCCCGAATACTTATGAAATGAAGAGGCAGGAACGAGGTCGTGGGGGCGGGACCTCCCGTTCTCCAATCACTTGCGGTGCACGTTGGACAGAGTCCTTGTCCCCCACATCAACCCGTGACCTAATGCGTCCAGTGCCATGCAAGCACGAGACAGAACGGGAGGTGATCGGCCCCTCATTTTAGACGTAAATTCAGATCGGAGGGTGATTGGCTACCCGCAAAAATTTGTTGAATTTTTATTTTTAGATAGTTTAAGGTTACACTTAAGATTTTTAATTTATGGTGTTTCAAACTAAAGTCATGTTTTGTAGGTTCAAATGAGTTTTAACCCTCGTAATTTCGATACAGCAGACAAGCTCTGCCATAACCGCCTTTCTGCCTCTTCTTCTTCTGCTTCGTCTTCCTCCTCCTCTGCGTGCTCTTTCTTTGCCTTTTCTCCTCTCCTTTGTTTATTTCCGTGATTCTTTCTTCCTCGGTCGGTTCGTTGCTTGCTTTTTTTCGTTTTTTCTTCCGGTTTTTTCCTGCTTAACTTCTGGTCGCGTGCTCTGCCTGCGTGGAAGGGGAGTTACCCGAGGAGTATGGTTTCTCGTCTTTTCGAGCTGAAGCGAGTAAAGTGCGAAACAGGCTTTCGTGGAGGTGGAATTGAAATAAATGGCTGTTTGGTTCTGGATTCTCGTTAATAATGACCAGGGAGATGTTTGCTGGAGTGGCCTAATTGGACTGAGGTCATTTGTTTCAACCTTCGAGGATTCTGACTGATATCCTCGTTTGATTCGTTTTTCTAGTCTTTGATTTCAAAGCGTGTCAGATTGTTGTTGGTTGGATTGCGCTGCTGCGCAGGGTTCTTGTTACTGAGCGAAGTTTTGAGGATTCTCGTTTGCTCGAACTTCTATTTATCCATCTTTTTTTTAAGCTAATATTGTTTGACTTGCAGACTTGGTTGTGAGAAATTGGAGTTTTCTTTTTCCTGGAATTTATCTATCTAGGAGCGATTGTTTTGGAAGTTATAAATATGGCTTGCAATCCATCGGAAATGCAAGAGCCAAGCGTCGACACGGATAAGCTCAGCTACGAAATTTTCTCGATTCTAGAGAGCAAGTTCCTGTTTGGCTATGACGATCAGAAATTATGGATCCCTAGACCTATCTCTCCGGTTTCAGAACAGAAACTCGAGCCTCAATCTTGGCATCAAACTGAATCAGAGAGCGTGAATGGTGTCTCCGCAATCAAGAATCAGAGAGGTAAAATTTGCATTCTAAGCATCGATGGTGGAGGCATGCAAGGGATTCTCTCCGGCAAGGCATTGGCCAATCTGGAAAACGCGCTCAAGACGAAATCTGCTAATCCAGACGCCAGAATCGCTGATTATTTCGACGTAGCAGTGGGAGCCGGTATCGGAGGCATATTTACGGCGATGCTTTTCGCGACGAAAGACCAGAGCCGTCCCATTTTTAAGGCTGAGGATACATGGAGGTTCTTAGCCGAGCATGGGAAGCGCTTTTACCGTTCCGACGCGTCCTTTGGTGGCGGCTTTTTTCGGCGGTTACGGAAAACTAGGTGCTCAACTTCGACAGCTTCAGCAACTGCCGGTTTAGAAAATGCCATGAAAGAAGCGTTCACTGACAATGGTCGCAGTTTAACTCTAAAAGACACATTGAAACCAGTTCTGATTCCCTGCTACGACCTCTCCAGTACAGCGCCATTTCTGTTCTCTCGAGCCGACGCTTTAGAGACAGATAGTTTCGACTTCCGCCTCTGGGAGGTGTGCAGAGCGACATCTGCCGAACCAGGCGTGTTTGAGCCGGTAGGGATGGGGTCCATCGACCGCCAAACGCAGTGCCTTGCCGTAGATGGAGGATTAGCCATGAGTAATCCAGTGGCAGCGGCGATTACGCACGTCCTTCACAACAAGCAAGAGTTTCCATTCGTGCGAGGGGTCGAAGATCTTCTTGTGCTTTCTTTGGGAACTGGTCAGCTGCTTCAGGTGAGCTGTGACTATAACCAGGTCAAGAGCTGGAAGGCGAAGGAGTGGACTCGGCCGATGGCTCGAATCTCCGGCGAAGGCTACGCCGACCTTGTTGACCAGGCCGTCGCCATGGCCTTTGGTCAGTCTAAAAGCACCAATTACGTGCGTGTTCAGGTACAACGACATTCTAACATGCGCATTTTACTATTCATTCATCTATACATCCGTAATCTTCTTCAATTTTTCAATCTGTTTTCAACTGTCCGTAGGATTTGGCTATCAGATTTTTTTATTTCATTTCCATGGTGGTAGTTGCTGGAAAAGCAACTGATTGAACAGTTAGGCAAATAAAATAAAATAAATCATAATACGCTCTCAGATGAATTCGATTTCATGATCTGGAATTTTTTATTTTCCTGACCTGCTACCTTATCATCTATAATTCCGATGTTAGGTTGACCTTCACAGTTGGAGAGTGCCTCTGTAACCAATACCGTATTATTCTCATGTTCAGTCGTCATCAATATATCTACTTCTGTTGTTTTCACTGCATTCATTCCTGTTGTGCCTCACATCTACACCAGCTTGGTTCATTTGTTTAACTTAGTTTCCATTTCTCACGGTCCATCATTTTCTGCATTTTACATTATCTTTTTCTGCACTCAAGAGCAGTAAATTTTTCTGCATGGCTTTGTCCTCCATCTTAGTGCCTAATCTACGGTAGTTTCTTAGTTAAAAATAAAGTTGATTTAAAATTTTTGATTCTTGATTCTGTCATTTTGGAAATTGGCAATGGCATGTGGTGTGAAGATGTTTGTTCGGACCATTGTATTTGGTGGGGTCTTGATTTGATTTTTATTTTGAACGCTTTTGCAATTGGTCATCTCCGTTGGGATTGTAAAATTCGCCACGGTTAGATTCATTGGACAGCCAATTTGTTACATATTTATATTTGTAGTTCTTGAGCTAGAAAAATGCACTTCATCTTGGAGTCATTGCATCAGTACTAAATTCGACTTTGCTATTCTACATTGGACATGATGTTAGGCACACAACATCTATTGAAAGAAAGGTGGATGCCAGCTTGTTTCTGTTTTAGTATTTTGGTAATTAATTTTTTCCTCCCTAGTCTTGCAAACACAGATGCCAGTTTGGCATGTCACTTTCTAGTTTTTGCTATTTTTACGTGCATGATTTGCTTTGACTTTTTAAATCAAAGAAAAAAGCGGATGACCTCAGCTGGGGACTCCTATGTTTAGAAATACCAATTGGCACTTGATTGGTATATTTGATTGCACCTTCTAAAATTGTACTTGTTGGTTGATGTAGTTATCGTAATTTTTGGCGTGTATCATTTTGATTGGGAGAAATCACATTACTAATTTTTGTTTGGTAGAAATTGATCATGGCTACTTTTCCTGATTTTGATCTATCTAGAGTTCAACTTTTTTTTTCTCTGGATATGAAAAGTCATAGGTTAACTTAATAGTTTGGTGGTAAAGGAATGTGAATATTATCTCATCCAAACTCATTTTATTCATGATATATCAGCCAAATGGATTGAAATTAGGGCAGTGTGGACCAAACGTTGATATTGATCCAAGTCCTAGCAAAGTGAAAATGCTTGTTGGATTAGCAGAGGAGATGCTAAAACAAAGGAACGTCGAGTCAATGCTCTTTGGGGGGAAGAGAATTGCTGAGAAGAGCAACTTTGAGAAGCTTGATTGGTTTGCCGGAGAACTGGTGCTGGAGCATCAGAGGAGAAGTTGCAGAATAGCTCCCACTGTTGCTTTCAAGCAAGCTATCCCAAAATCAAGCTAAATTTGTGACATCTAAACCACTCTCAAGAGAAAAAAAAAAAGGTGAGAATTTCTTCCAAATTTTATACAAACTAATGTGAACAATGTGGCCCTTGAATTTTTAACTGGCCATTATATCATAACTTATAAGTTAGTGCTCTTAGAATGTTTCCTATCTTTTCTTTATGTATCTAATTAATAGCGTGCCATTGCAAGTGATATTAGTGTTAATGCTATTCAATTATAATATCAAATCTGATATCAAAATTTCAGCAAATCAAGCCCAACCTCTTGTAATTGTCACTATGTGTTTTCATGGGTCATATTTCACAACCGGTTGTTATGTTTCATCAAAGAAAATAGATGCTGTGGGGAAGACAAGCCACAGCTGTTGCCTGCTACCGACACTTATTCTTGGACTGGTTGCTGTCGTTGATTTGACATTTTTCTTTGAAAAAAACTCCGTAACTGGTTCTTTGGTAATATCGATGGAATAGAATCACCCTGATGCCTAAAGACATGTCCGCACTCCTGCTCATTGTGTTGGTTTGACTGTTGAAACAATTTTCATTTGTTTGCTCTGCTTTTTCTCTGGCCTACAAAATATTACATCTCTGTTCGAATCAAGGGCATTCTAAGGATTAGATATCAGGCTCATGTTTTTCATTATTAACTTCAATGCCCTTGAATCCTTTTTTAAATATTATCATTCAACTGTGGACAACATGCCATCTTGTCCGAGTTTCTTTTGAACTTGTTCATTAATAGGCTGGTATGCTAGTCTTGGATGGTCAATGTTTATCACTGATCTGTCAGATATTATTCTCATCGCATAGAAACGGATCTATCGAAT
Source organism: Begonia masoniana (assembly GCA_022432975.1). Lineage (NCBI taxonomy): Eukaryota > Viridiplantae > Streptophyta > Magnoliopsida > Cucurbitales > Begoniaceae > Begonia > Begonia masoniana. The sequence continues at coordinate 48,380,294 of CM039509.1, read as the reverse complement.
AGGACACTAGTTTGAAAATTATAAACCTCGCCTTCAATTACTTATTTAAGTCGTTATAGGATTTGGGGCAATTATTGAACCTGTCTTGGCTTTAGCTTATAAATAGATTGTCAAACCGAAGTCAGCATGAGGAATGGAATAAATCTATGAATATGCCATCAAAAGAAGAAAAAGTAGAAATAGTTTTTCAGTTTTATGCAGGAATTGGTTATTTTTCATTCTTTTAATGTGAAATCATAACATTTGTGAAGTGCAGCTGTGCAGGGACAAAGAGCACAAAGAAGAAGCGAAGGGAGTATATATAATCAGCTTTTACTTTTGTTGTGGAGACTGAGGTAGAAAAAGGACAGAAGTTGGTCTGAAAGGATCAAAAAATCTGAGTTGGATACTTTGCCTGCCAGAGGACAAGCATACTAGCACGGTGGTGTCCACTCCTCCTTTCTGTAATGGCAAAAAAGAAGAAGAAAAACCAAGATTGACGGAAAAAGGCAAATTGGAGTTCAACCTTTTGCAGGTCAAGCAAGAATCAGGTGTGTGAATCTTTTGATTTTATTTTGACGAATTCTAGTTTGTTTCCATGAGTGGGTCCATATTCCATACCCTTTATTTATTCCTATTTTTTCACTTTTTTTATTTATTCAAAAAAATTTATCTTCCATTCTCTCTTTTCATCTTGTCTTTGAAGAAACTTGAGTGTGGGTTGACTGGTCACTGGTGGGCAGTGGGCTCATCCACTGTAAGAAAAACAATATAATATAGCCTTAAAATTTCTGTCTTTTTCTTTGAATGACAGATTTGGCAAGGGTTGAGTTAGTGGGTATTTTTTCTCTGAGCACTAAATGAACAGAAAGAACTTGATTGACGAGAGCAAGAGAAAAATAGTAAAGCTATTATAAATCTGGACCCAACAATATTTGTTTTATTAAATTATTATATTCTAATTGGAACCCATCGTCTCTTAGAAAGCTCTTTACCAAACTATCATGGATGCTGTCTACTTCAACTATACATGTTCGTTTCTCTTCTCTGCTACCACAGAGTGTAAGATTGAAATGCCTCTTCTTACAATTTGAGAATATTATAAATTTTATGCTCTTTTATTTTAGAAATTTTCCTAGATCCTTGTGTCATTTCGTTTAATCTTTGTTTTTTCTAAATAAATTTTATTACTGTATTTTTAAAATAAATGGGTAGTGAAGGGAGTGTGTATTGGCTAACAAGACCATAAATTAAAGAAAAGAAACAAGCATTCTAAATTCTGAACTTTAGATTATGCATTTTGATCCCAATTATAGAGTTACCCCCAATCATTTTTCCGTTTCAAAGTCCTTGTATGAACATTTAAAATAGATAACGGACACGCTGCCCTTTGTTTGGTACTCATTCAACTTTATTATATGCTTAACATAGAGTAATTATTTAGGTTTGTCTACTTTCTAGCATGGATAATGAATGACCTTACTCTTTCTAAGGGAATCTTTTTAAATTATTATTATACTCAAGCTTATTCTCTTAGTGTCTTTCAGCCATCAATTTGTGCATTTAATTTGGTTTTGGCTTTAGGATGATAATAGAACAAATAATAAGGATATGACGTTAATTTGGGATTCAATTTCTAATGATGTTTATCGATGCTTGTTATGAGAAAATGACGACACAAGCCCACAGGTAATACGAGATTTCTAAGATTTAAAGAAGAAAATTGAAGCACAAACTAGGCCTAGCAAGTGAGTCGTAATGCTTGTGAGTATCGAGCCTCCTGAACGAACTGAGTCAAACTTTTTTCATACTCGAAAGGAACTAACGAGTCAGCTCGGGTAGGTTTTTCCTTTTGGACTCGGTTGTTTGACACTACTAACTATACCTACATGTTACCAAACTTGTTCACAGTTTAGAATGGTAGGTTACAAGTAAAATAATCATTTAAATTATTTTAGAATCTTCTTACAACTCAAGTAAAACATTAAACTTGTTTGATGATCTAAATACTTACAACTCTAGTGACTAGTCAAATCCAGATTTCTTGCAACTTTCCTCCGGAAGATCAAGTACTAGAAGCCCAATTTTCAAAACCCATTCATTTGAAGTCCAATGCTTAAGAGCATCGTAGATGACAAGCGTGTCTCTCCAATGTTCATTGTATATCCGCAATAAGTGGGTCCCTTCTTCTGTTTCCATCTCCATTTTAACAGAGCATGTTCTTCCATTAAACTTCTACCGCCGATCTAAATTGTTTTTTAAGGTTTAGAAGAGACAACTTAAATTTTAGACACATCCATCTTTATTGCTCATTCAATGCACCATCTCCAAACAAGAACCACTCTCAGAAACTAAAACCAGTTTTAAGTGGGTAGCTGCAGACCTCCATGAATCGACCACCAAGAACAAAAAGAAAGCTGGTTTGTTTTTATTCGAATTTGGTTATTGTAATCGAAACAGAATTTAGACTGCGTTTGATAATCTCGAATTACTGACTTTTTTACGAATTACAGTGATTAAAGTTGACTGAAAGGGAAGCATAATCGCCGGCGGGCGAGTTACCTTCCAGGTTCCCATTTAAACTGCCGGCGTAGGACGGTCGACTCTGCTTCGAAGCCAATCCAACATGTCGCCGAAAACCAGATCGACGTCCTCATCAACCTCACCGATCATCTGGTGCCACATATTGGGGTAAATCTTTAACGTCTTGTCGTTACTCGCCGCGCGTTTGTACAGCTCCTCCACGCACGACGGATCGCAGACAACGTCTTCGCCGCCGTGGCATATGAGAAATGGCACTTCCACCTCCTCGAACCTCCCTTGCAACTCTTTGCACACTCTCATAAGCTCATGCGCGGTCGCAGCCCGCGGCATTGCCACCTTTCGATTAGGACTGGCAATTGCGAGCCTCCGCTTCCATTCAAGCTTGAACGAGACGTCCGGAATCGATCCGCGGGTGGGAACCACGCGCCATGTAGGGATTAGGGCGGCGGCGAGGGAGAGGAAGTGTTCTAAAGGCCACGGAGGTTTGAACTTGGGGCTGATTCCGCACATGGCGCCGTTGAGAATCACGCCGTCCCAACGCTCCTTCTGACGGAGAGTGATAAGAAGAGAAATCGCACCGCCTAGAGACTCGGCGTAGAGAAATGCAGGCAAAGACGGCGGATACCGAGCACGAAACTCCCCGAAGAAGGCAATACAATCGTCGACTACGGGGTTGATGTCAGGAATGTGACCAACGAGACCGTCGGAAAATCCATGACCCTGATGATCAATAGCGCAGGTGGCGAATCCGGCTTTCGTGAAGTACACGGCCGTTAACTGAACCAGCCAACTGGTCTCCCCGGTGAACCCATGCACAACGGCGATGATTCCAATGGGCTTGGTCGGAGGGAGAGGAGTCCACCACTGGGTGAACCGCTTCATCCCCCGAGAATTGGTGATGAATTCGGAGGCGTGGGCGACGGAGTGGCGAGCGTAGAACTCATCGGGGGAAAGCGAACCAAAGGGGCTCCGGTCGTTGGCCTCGGCCACAGGGTGGTGCGACGCCATAGTTGCAGGGCAAAACAACACTGACAAGAAGGAGGAAGAATATTAAGAGGGTGGGAAAGAGACATGTGAGGCATTTATGGGAAAGCCTGACACATGAAGAAGGTGGGTCGTTGGGGGTTGAGCCTCATCGCCACATTGTGGACGTGAAGAAAGAACACGCGACCGTCATCAACCCCTACTTTTATTGTGAGCAGTGGGTGGGTCATGGCCATGGGAGATGTCTCCATCTTCTTCATCTTTTTCTGCTTCAATAATTACATTTTTTAAGAAATAGATATGTCAAACGATTGGACCGTCCCAGCTCGTTCTGTAACTGACTTGGTTTAGCTCTTTTAATTGACCTGCAAATCAACTTGAGTTGAATTTTTTTTTATGCGAGCTCGATAGGCTCGGCCCGTTGGACTCGCAAAGCTAGTTAAAGTCGGTGAGCCAAATTTTTTCAAACTCGATTCAGCTCGTTCATCTTGTTTGTTCAGCTTGTTTGTTATCTTATGCCAAAAGCTGTAATAAACAAGCTCAGAAAATTTATTGATGCACCAACATCTAAGTTCAACCCTGGATTGAGAGAGAAGGTTCAATGGAGACAATTAAAGAGTTAAGATAGAGTGAAGTTATGAGAATTAAAGAATTGATACACAGCCAGAAAGTTCTGGTCATTTCTGCATAGAAATTTCTGTATATACACAAAATCATGCAACAAAATTTACATCTATTTAATACTTGTACCATAAGTTCAAGCGCAGAGTGCAAACAAGCAAAACTAATCAGCCTATATGTTCGGATGACGTTAAAATGGGTATTCTAAAATCAGACACTAGAAGTAAAAGCACTTTTCATTGCTTGTAAGACTGAGGCAGTATCAAATCTGAAACTTCTGAAGCTCTTACCCGGACTAATGTCAGGAGGTTGAATATCAATTTCAGGTTTACTTGATTGGCTGTCTATCAACACTGTGCTACTGCTACCAGTGGAGCTGTTCTTTGCCTTCCACACGCAGAATCCTGTAAAATTGAACCCAAGTTATGTGTTTTTAACAAAAAAAGCACTGGAAAAAAATTTTCAATACTACTTAATTTTCGAAAACATATAACTAGAAGACTAAGAAATTCAAATCAAGCTAATGTCCAAAAGTAAACCACATTGTTTTTCAGGAGGCGAAGACGAATAATTTCGAGAAATTAGTTGATTTTATCATGCTCATCCTACTCCAATCTTCATTTTCCTTCAATGAACAAGGAAAAATTCCTTTGCTGAATTGGATAATGTTTTTTCATGCAGAACTTACAAACACCTTGATATGTGTAAATGAAAAGTTGGATAAAATATCACTACGGGGAAAGGAAATGATTGATTTATAAGGTTGAGCCAAAATTACCTTTGACGGGCATGTCAAGTCTCGGAGATAAAGGAGGCTGGTGCGATGAAATCCATGATCTCAATGACCTGCACCAGGGCATCAAAGAATGATTAAAAAAAACATTACTATATTATTTCTTAATCAGAAACTGAGAAAATGAAGAGAAATTTCCACAAAAAATACTCACCCCAAAAAAGGAGCTACCATGTACAACTTAAGACCAGTAATCCCTCGAGATATCACATCATCAGTGGCTGGTTGAAGCTCATCAAGCCGATGCCATGCTATTTCCTGGTTTCAGATAACATACGTGTATCAATCGTCATCCATATTCTAAAATTAGATTAATGAGAGCAATAACATTTCAAGAAAAAAAAAGCTATTAGAGTTAAGAAAGAGAAGGCAAGGAATTATGACTTGACTCCTAAGCTGAATATTAGAAGTATCGAAAAATGTTTAACCTTTACTGTGATTTTAATTTTCTGTCTAGCACACAAGTACTCTTCGCATGATTCATTAGTGATACTACTTGTAGATATTAAAAGTATATCACATATCCAGAGGGGTTCCTCCAGCTATTTATTCTCTTAACAGGACAGGGATCAAGTTCATAGTACCCTAAATCTTGTGCATGCAATAAAATACATTCTATTAGACCTTAGAACTTGGAATCTTCTTTCTACGATCGGTTGAAATGTAAAGGTATTTGATCTCGACTCATTAAACATCCTTTTGTAAAATATTTAATGGGATTCCGAACAAAGAATTTAAGGTTTTGTGAAATGAAAGTCTATCATATCATTCTAATAATGTCTTCTTCATATATGCATAAAAATTGCACTAGGAAACTTCATCAATGAAATTATATGCTTTGAAAATAAATCACATACACTGATTTCTTTTTTAGTCAGTGGTGCAAAATTAGTTTCATCCTTCACACCAGCTATGATGTAGAGCCGCACTCGTTGCTGTCCAAATGTCACTTCAATATATTCATCTTTGTCAAGAAGCTTTGTTACATCAAAACCAGTTTCCTCCAAAACCTACATTCTCGATTATGAGGACAAGAACAAGTCAGAAGGAAACGATGTGATTTGGGTGCAGAAAAAAAAAAAAAAGATAAGCTGCTCAAGCCAACCAAACCAAACCAATGTATTTTGGGAGGTTTGGCTCGCAAACTTGTCTGCTTGGTTCAGAAAGTAGATAACAAATAAAATTTGGTTAGTTATTTTCAGAAGAAACCAAACTGAAACAAGCAATTAAAAGTTATATGCAGTTAAGTTTTCTTTTTTAGAATCTCCAACCCTACAGTTTCTAGCCACCACAAAGCTCTCCATTACAAAATTTATTTAGTGTCTATCTTCATCTCAGCAATTTGTATCTCTCTCTGGTAATAGGAGCTCGCAACGAGCTTCCCCTCTCGAGCTTTCTTTCAATCTCAGTCTTTATCCTTGTCTTCCTAGAAATTCAAATTCAGGTACTAATTTTCTCTGTTTAAGGCTTTTAATGTATACTATTTAATGTCATCTTCTCCTTGGTTGTTTTTCTGTAACTCTGCTTTCTTGCAACCTAAATCCTGATTACAATACTAATCACTAGTTCCAATTATGAGCTTTCAATTAACTTGGGAACTAGCACGCACAGTTGTTCATGTCTATATGGTGTGAGTAAAAGTTTAGAATCAAAATAAAAAACAACTACAGACAACAAATCCAAAAAAACAAGAGAAAAAAAAAACAAACTTCTCTAATTGCGCAGGCATGATCTTCCTCATCTTTGTTCTTTTTGCCACGCGGAAAACTCCAGCTTGATCCTTTCCATCCCTTTACCAGTAAACACTGTTTTTTGCACATTGGGAGAGTCAAATATATTTCTATGAAGAAAAATAACATCTACTTCACTGTCTGAATAAACAAATATCAATAAAATAGATTTCATTAACCATATATCGATTACCCGTTCAAAGGTTTCATCCAAAATTATGGCTCCTGTTACGGGAACTCGAACCTTGTAGGAAGTGAAATCCTTGAATATGTCATCTACATGGGGGACATAGGGTTTTAAAACATCACAATTGTTAAACACTGCACTGTATTAAGGGAAACAAGGATACGTGGACAACAGCATGCAAGACATCAAAATGATGAATAAGAATGAAAACAAAGTGAAGGAAGGATAACTCTCATATTATTGTCATAAACACTAGCCCGGTGTAACATTTCTAAATAATATCACAAGTTACACCAGTAGTCTACTTCTCTGCAATAGCAAAACCTTTATATTCATCAAATAATAGGAATTAAGCATAAGGTTTTATGAACATAAACGAGCAAATTCACGGAACACATAGTTACTGCAAATTTCAAAGGATACTTAATGAAGTGAACTCCTTCAGACTGAGAGACTTCAATGATGGATCATTTTCCACTGAGTTGTCTTCATAGTACCAATGTGCATACTCAACAAGGAATAGAAGCCTCTCAAATGATTGTAGGTCTTCCTTTGGCACATTTAAAACAAATCGACTGGTTCAAAATAAAGAAAGAAACAGAAGAGAGAGATGCATTTCAGATGAGAGCCATATAACAGAAAGTGTTAAAAGATACAAAAGTTGCAAAACATGATAGATGCGAGATGTAACCAACTGGGAGATCAAATCCTTATTATTTACACAGGAAACAGTAAAAATTAAAAGAAAAATGTTCCTGGAAAAACTATAAGTTTCTAGTTGACTTGTTCACTCGTTATTGAGAAATTGACTTGCACTGGCATGGTAACGGAGGAAAATAACGATAAACCTATAATCATTCCATCATCAAGCAGTTAATAAAGGAAAAAGACAAGTTAAGAAATTTCTATTGAATATGGGGTTCATTCTCAGCCTCATCTTATCATTCTATTCCTCATTCATAATCCCCGCTAACTTATCTTTTCGAGCATCAGAACAGCAGTAGAACCATGATTCTATACTGTATAAGCATATAGTAAAGATTGAATAACGAAAGATAAAAAACAATAATGGGGAGTCAATTGAATGTTATTCAAAAATCCCTCTCGCATCAAGTCCAAGCACTCCATGCATAATTAGATAATGTGAAATATGACTTCATAGAGAAGAAAAGAGGAGAAACCTGCTAAGACAGCTTTTTTATCTGTGATTGTAAAAATGAAGTGTGTTCTATAGACACAAATGCTCTCAGGTTACAGCATATATGCGTCACATATCCACCTTGTGCGCCTCTATCCCCATTTAAACTCGAGCATACAAACATTCAACAGCAAAAATCTTACGTATTTCCCCATAATTAAGTCAAATTCCCTTTCCTATTGCAAAAAAAGGCATGCCAGAAAACCAACATAAACTCAACCATTTCAATAATCATGAGAAGGTGCAAGCAGTCAAATGCTTTTTATTTCCAACAGTTTACCGAGCAATTAAGTGCAAGAAAGGTTATAACATTTCAACATAATAATCAATCCAAGAACACAGTGATCCGTTTGGGTTTTTTAGCATTTTAGTGAACTACAATACTTCACTTTAGAGAGCGGGGATTTCGGAAGCGCTTCCAATCACTACCTTTTCAGCTAAACTCGAAGTTTCAACATCCCGAACGTCTAACCAAACTGGACAGACGAGAGAGAGAGAGAGAGAGAGAGAGAGAGAGAGACCTGCAGAGATCGTCAAGGAGTTCTTGAGGAGGAAGACGATTCTTGAGCGGAGCACTTGACGACCTGGGCAGACCCTGACCAGCCATGGGTTCCGAGTTTGGGTCCTACGAAAAAATCCCTAAACAGTCGTCGTCGTCTTCTTCTTGATGCAAATCTCTCTCAGTCCCGCCCAATCGACCCGCGGAACTCTCCCCGGCCCCTGCCTACCAGGAACCAACAACAGCCCGGCTTGAACCGGTCCAGTTATTCCAGATCTTGGTCCAGTCCATGAAAATATGATATAGTCCAGGTCCGTAGAATTGGGGTTTTGATTCGGAAGGCCGGTTCGGGCTTCCTACCTCTTTTTAACTGAAATAAAAAGTAATTTAAGGAAATAAGAAAGTCCGCATTCTTGCCTTGGTAGCGGTCTGGTCCGGTTTTTTTTTTTCTCCATCATTTCTACGAACCGCCTATACTCGAAACCATTGAGCCCTTTACGTCTCTCGATGACTCGAGAGTTCAGTGTCAGAGCACGAACTTGTCCACGACAATTTATCGGTTAAAATTTAACAAAATTCATATGCCGAACCCTATAACGGTGTTAACATTCAATTAATGTTACGACATTGTACAATGGTGTTACGCGACGATAAAATATTATCACATTACAATCATAGTATATAACACCGTAACACTAATTATGTCATCAATTCTTAGCTACAAGAACATGATGAATGACAAAATTATAATAAATAAATGACAAAAAGTGGATGATATTCCCCACGTGCGGCTTAAACAAACACACTTCTACTTATCACTGATCACACGTGTGCTTGAATTCTTTGTTAGCCTTGAGCTGTTTGAAAGAATCTTGGACATTGTAGGAGAGGAGAGAGTGGAGGTTCCAATGCGGACTGGAACTTTGGGAATCTCTGTCTCTCCATCTTCCATAGATGCCACCTCCAAAGCTTGTTGCTTCAGCATCCTCAACTTCAATCAAACAACCCTTTTTCCTCCGAAGCTCTCTCACTCCACTTCCTGTGTTTCTCTCCCCAATTCAGGTAGGTATATCCATTATTTCTCAAATTTCTTCCATAATTCTGAATAATTTGCTCTGAGGATCATTGGGTAATCTGCGTATCTGTGTTTTATATTTACTTTTGAGGCATTCGTCTGTATATTTTTCCAAAACTACACTTGCGGAAACATCTAAAATAAGCAAATTTGGGCAGCCATATCCGTTTTAATGTGGCTTGAGCTATTTTAGGGTTTTCTTTTTAAGGTTTTCATTACCGTTAATCTGAGTATTCTTTGATGGGAAAACAGCTGCGGAACTTGATTTTGAAAACTATTTTTAAAAATGAAAACAAAGTTGCCAAATTGTTTGTTTCCGTGCTGCAATGGAGGATATTTGGACTGGCAAGATTTGATTCGAGTAATTCTGGGTTTTGGATGTAGGACGTTGTGGTACAAGCCAAGCTTATGATTTATTTACTGCAAAAACTCCTGAGGTTTTTGTTAGAGAGGCCAGATTAGAGGACAGTTGGGAAGTGGCCGAGACTCATTGCAGCTCCTTCTTAGAAATAATGAAGAAGTCTGTAAGTGATTTTTTATTTATGTGTCAATAGTTTACTAAGTCAAAGTCATCAATAATTTGACCTATTCTTATGGCGTAGTTAGAATGTGTTTGAGATTTATTAGGAGTTTGATTCCATGTTCCTTAGTGGGTTAGTGGGAGCATGAATCTCTTGCATTTTATTTGTATAAATTTTCCAGTTTGAATATTGAATATATGACAGAGGAATACCTTTCAGCCATCTTTTATTTTCTCTCTTGCCATCAACGTGTTTGATAAAAGTACTATGTGAAAAATCCTTTTTTCTGTTTTGTTGCTCTTTTGATTTTGCAGTCTAAGAGAAAAGTTTCTTGTTTAACAGAGTATAAACCTATCATCTGATATCAGAGCCTCTACGGAGACTTGTGAAGAATTTTTTCAGTGATGGCAAGCATTTCAAATGGAGTGAACATCTCACAGCGGGCAATTCCAATTTTTCAAGGCTGCAACTATAATGTTTGGAGCACGAAGATGAAGACTCTCTTCATCTCTCAAAATTTATGGGAGTTGATAGAGAAAGGCTACAATGAAGAAGAAGTAGCAATTGAAGTATTGAAAGATTTGCGAAAGAAAGATGCAAAAGCCCTTTTCTTCATTCAGCAAGCAGTGGATGATGCCATTTTCTCTTCTCGGATTTCGGCGGCAACTAAAGCAAAGGAAGCATGGGATGCGCTCAAAAATGGGTATCAAGGCACAACAAAGGTGCTTACAGTCAAGCTTCAAACACTCCGTCGACAGTTTGAAGTTTTTCGCATGAAAGAAGGGGAGTCAATACATGACTGTTCCAACAATCTTATGGGCATTGTTAATCAAATGAGGAAATATGGTGAGTAGATAGCAGATCAAAAAGTTGTAGGAAAAATCTTGTGAAGTTTGACTCGCGAATATAAGTCAGCAGTATCCGCCATAGAAGAATCAAAAGACTTGAGTGTTTTAACCAGTGACGAATTATTGGGCTCTTTGCAATCTCATGAAGAAAGGCACAAAAGCTATGAGGAGAATTCTACCGAGAAGGCATTTCAGACTAAACTGAAACTTTCCAATAACAGCGAAGATGTGCATGATCGCCACAACAACAATAACAGTCGTGGAGGTTATTCCTTTTGAGGGAAAAGAGGAGATAGAGGAAACAGAGAAGGTGGTCGTTCAAGCGATAGAAATCAACATTCAAGTGGCAAAGGTGAAACTCAAACTCGTAAGTTTAAGTGCTACTATTGTAACAAATCTGGTCATATAGAAAAATTTTGTTGGAAAAAGGAAAAGGATGAAAAACAAGCTAACTTTGTTGAAGAAAAGGAGAAAAATGAATCCGAAAATCTATTTCTTGCTTGCTATGCTGCTGATTTTGTGGTTCAGATGTTTGGTATATGGACAGCGGTAGTTTTGCAGTCATGACTGCAAAAGTAGGAGATTTTGTTAGTTTGGACAGATCTGCTACAACAACCGTAAAGATGGCCGATGGAACAATCCGCAAAACAGAAGGAAAAGGAGTTGTGAAGCTTAATTCTTGTGAAGACTGCCACATCAAAGATGTTCTATATGTTCCAGACTTGGATTCAAATCTATTGAGCGTTGGCCAATTTCTAAAAGAAGGATATTCTTTGCTGTTTGAAGACAACTCATGTACGGTTTTGGTCGATAAGACAAAAAAGAAGCTGCTGTTCAAAGTCCCTATGACAAAGAATAACATGTTTCCCATTAGAACGAGTGCTGGAAATCAAGCACTTGCAGCCTCTGCAGACAATGATAATTGGTTATGGCATCAAAGGTATGGGCACTTAAATTTCAAAAACATAAAATTGTTGGCTAACGAAAATTTGGTGCAAGGGCTGCCTTCAATTAAACAACAGATATGTGAAAGTTGTGCTCTTGGCAAGCAACACAGAGATGCATTTCCCAAACAGCATGCTAGGAGAGCATCAAAACCACTTGAGTTAATCCATGCTAATGTGTGTGGTCCTATGCAAACTCTTTCTTTAAATAACAATGCATATTTTCTGATCTTTGTTGATGACTATAGCAGGATGATGTGGGTGTATTTTCTCAAAGAAAAATTTGTTGTGCTGTCCATCTTCAAGAAATTCAAATCTCTTGTGGAAAAACTAAGTGGATATCAAATGAGAATATTGCGGACAGATCGTGGAGGGGAGTTCGTATCTCATGCATTTGACAAATTTTGTGAAGAATGTGGTGTTTGGAGACAATTAACTGCAAGCTACACACCCTAATAAAATGGGGTGGCAGAGAGAAAAAATAGAAGTTTAGTAGAGATGGCATGCTAAATGGTAAAGGACTTCCTAAATATCTATGGCTGAAGCAATATACATTGCAGGATATAGTTTAAATCGTAGTCCTACAACAGCATTAGATCATCAAACCCCATTTGAAGTCTGGCATGGTTGGAAGCCAAAGGTGACTCACTTTAAAGTATTTGGGTGCATTTCTTATGTTCATACACCATCTCAATAAAGGAGTAAGCTTGATGATAATTGTGTTAAATGCATCTTTGTGGGTTATAGTGAGAATACGAAAGGTTATCGTTTTTATGATCCTATTGCTAAAAAGCTTATTATTAGCCGTGATGCATTGTTTAATGAGAAAAAAACATGGAGTTGGGATGAGAAGCAGGGCTGTCCAGAATTTTTTCAAGAGGAAGAAGAGATTGCAGCAGATGGGATTGGGAATTCAAACTCAATGAATGATCCAGCAACTCCAACCAGCCCAATTAATTATTCAACATCATCTACAGATTCTGTCAGTCCCGCAAGCAGCACACATTCAAGTGAATCCTCTACACCACCAAGAGAATAGGGTTCCTTGAGGGAAATTTATCAACAAATAGAAAGATGCCAACTAGCTGAAATTCAAGAACCACATTGCTTTGAAGAAGCTGCTATTTCAAAGCAATGTGGTGCTGCAATGGATACATAAATGAAGTCATGGGAGAAAAACCAAACGTGGGAGCTAGTTGATCTACCGGCAGGAAAGAAGGTGGTTGGACTAAAATGAATTTTCAAGCTAAAATTCAAACCTGATGGATCAATGCAAAAATACAAAGCAAGATTAGTGGTCCGAGGATATATGCAAAAAGAAGGTATTGATTTCGATAAAACCTTCTCTCCAGTAGCAAGATTTGATACAATTAGAACTGTTTTGGCTATAGCTGCTCATTATAAATAGATTGTATATCAATTTGATGTGAAATCGGCTTTTTTAAATGGTTATTTGGAAGAGGAAGTGTTTGTGGAACAACCAACAGGTTATGAGATTCAATGGCAAGAAAAGAAAGTCTATCGACTTAAAAAGGCTTTATATGGACTGAAACAAGCACTAAGGGCTTGGTACGAGAGGATTGATGGATACTTCACCAAAAATGGTTTTGATAGAAGTACAAACGAGCCAACTTTGTATGTGAAATCAAATGAAGCTGGTGAGATACTCATTGTTTGTCTTTATGTAGATGATTTGATTTATACTGGCAATAGCACTTCTTTGATTGATGAATTCAAAATGCTTATGATTAAAGAATTTGATATGACTGACATGGGATTGATGAATTATTTTTTGGAATTAGAAGTGCAACAATTTGCTGTTGGAATTTTTATTTGTCAACAGAAATATATCAAAGATTTTCTTCAAAAATTTAATTTGCAAGATTGCAATCCTGTGAAGACTCCTATGGCCACAAATCAAAAATTCAGCATTGAAGGAGGAGAAAATCTGATGCAAGTATCTACCGAAGTTTGATTGGAAGCCTACTTTATCTTACCAACACACGACCTGACATTCTACAAGCTACGAGTCTTTTGTCAAGGTTTATGTAAAATCCAAACAAGGTGCATTATGGAGCTGCAAAAAGAATCTTACGATACTTAAAGGGAACAAGTTCATATGGAATATGTTATAATAGTGATAATTTGAACTTACTTGGTTTCTCTGATAATGATTGGGCAGGTTCAGTTGATGATCGAAAAAGTACCTCGGGATATATTTTAAAACTCGGGTCAAGTGCAATATCATGGAGCTCTCGAAAGCAACCCTCTACAGCGTTATCTACATCAGAAGCTGAATACATGACAATAACTTCAGCGGCATGTCAAGCAATATGGTTACAACGGATTTTGAAAGATATGATGCATAAACAAATTGTTACAACAATTTTTTGTGACAATCAGTCTACCATTGCAATGACCCAAGAACCCAGGCTTTCGTAGTCGAACAAGGCACATTGAGATAAGACATCATTTTATTCGAGAATTAGTTGCTGATAGAAGCATTAAGATAGCATATTGCAGCACAAATGAACAACAAGCTGACATGTTTACAAAGCCTCTACCTTTAGAAAAGTTTGAATATTTTAGGCAATTGATTGGTGTTATGGATTTCTGCATTAAGGGAGACTGTTAGAAATAATGCAGAAGTCTGTAAGTGGTTTTTTATTTACGTGTCAATAGTTTACTAAGTCAAAGTCATCAATAATTTGACCTATTCTTATGGGGTAGTTAGAATGTGTTTGAGATTTATTAGGAGTCTGATTCCATGTTCCTTAGTGGGTTAGTGGGAGCATGAATCTGTTGCATTTTATTTGTATAAATTTTCCAGTTTGAATATTGAATATATGACAGAGGAATACCTTTAAGTCATCTTTTATTTTCTCTCTTGCCATCAATGTGTTTGATAAAAGTACTGTGTGAAAAATCTTTTTTTCTGATTTGTTGCTCTATTGATTTTGCAGTCTAAGAGAGAAGTTTCTTGTTTAAACAGATTATAAACCTATCACTTTCCTCAATATTCCTTCCCTTTTGATTCCATGCTTAGAATTAATAGGCTGGTCGGAATGCTCTTCGATACTCCGTGCTTGATGGCTGTAATTAGTAGTTCAATTGATCAACCGTTTCTTTTCAAGAATGGAAGTTTAAAAAATGGTAGATTTGATGGGAGATACTGTCTCAACAAGGGATATGTAGCTGGAATATTGAATCTGGATACTATTGCAGAGTTTTTGCGTAAATAGTTAGAGTTTGATGACCTGAATTTTTTTAGATCTGGGCAATGTACTTCCATTACTAATTGCATTTAAGTTTTTGTTTTTTTTTATAAATTTATATAAGTTTAAATTACAAAACTCGCAGTTGTATTTCGATTTTCACGTAGTGAGATTTTCATGTGTATGTGGTTTTTTTTTTAAGGGTTTTTCGACGTTAAATCATGGTGTCTCAATTTCGTATTTTCTTTTTCGTATATTATTCAATTTCTAATAATAATGTAATAATGGACATTTCCTTTGCAGAACTGGGATTGCATATATATCAAATGTGGCTGTTCAAGAGAGGTTTCGTCAAAAAGGAATAGCAAATGGCTTATAGGGAAAGCAGAGGCCGAAGTCGGGAAATGGGGTTGTCGCTCTATAGCACTGCATTGTGATCTGAACAATCCAGGGGCTTCACAGCATTAAAATACCAGATGGAGCTCAATGGCCTCGACCACAGGCTTCTCCCACAGTTAAGTTCTGCTTTATGATGAAGATTCTCAGCTCCTGCTCATATATTCGAAGTCCAGCATCGGGATTGAACCGATAAGAGGCATTAGCTTGAGCCTCGAAGCTCGATAATTGTAGATGGATTGGCAAAATTTATCATTCCAGCTGTAGTTACCAGATCTTTACCCAAATGAAGTTGTTTTTATTAATAATTGTGTTTGTCCCCCATCGTTTGGTAAGAATTGAATCTGGTCCAGGCACGCTATGCGTGAGGGCGGGTATTGATAATTGTGTTTGTCTATCATTGTCTATTTGATGGATATTTGATTTGTATATATGTGAAAGAAATTCCTTTTCCTATTGAGCTAGCTTTTATATTATCAGTTTTAGTGTAAATGCTAGTTGTAAAAGCATATAACTTGGAATTGTGATGATTTTTGAAACATCGGAAGATCAAGCAATACTACAATATTTGTCGTGAATATTGTACTAATGAATTAACGAGGGGTTGATTGGAACTATGGTCAACATAAAATAAATAGTATTATTTTTTAAAGAAATAAAACAGGGATTGGAAATGATTGCAACATTATGTAACATGTGTTGCAAATGAGGATGAAAAGAAGTGTGATTAAAGAGTTCAACCTCATTAATGATTGATTAGTAGACTAAAAATACTACCCAATGAAAGGTTTAAGAAAACATTGAAATAACTACATGTTACATGATTAACGTTTCAAAACAAAATTGATCGCACATCGTATGCTGACTCGTTGCATTTGTAACATCATAAGTTTCGCGAGATCTTTTTCCAATCCCTCACAAAGTGAGGACACGACCTCGAGCCATGAAAATATTGTCGCGTTTAAGGAAGAAATTTTAAGCATGACTAACTCATTTATGTTGATCACTACCACTGCTTGTAACGACCCCAATCCCGTAGGACCGTCACGATACTTCATTTGAAATACGTGGGAAAATAAATTTAGAGACAAGAATAACAAATCTCAAATTGCATTGGAATTTTTACTACAAATGAACTGCAAAAAGAATATTCTCAAGTAAAGAAAATAACAACAACAATAATAATGAGAATAATGCAAAGAAAGAGACAGCTCCATAACCTAATAATAATCTTATTGACTTACTACCCAACACTAAACCCTACAACACTACACCTAGAAGTACCACCACTCTCATCCTCTCTACCTCTCTCTCTCAAGCATTTTTCATTTCCTTCTCCTAACAGTTAAAATTTAGTCATCTATGGCTTCCTATCACCCCCATAACCAATCCTGTACAAAAACCAAATGAAGAGGAAAACAAGATCAGAGAAAGAACAGCACAAGGAATGGAGGAGGCTAGAGAGATTCCTTCAGTGAAGCCTGGTTTTTGACTTAGACTCTCAGACGTAATCGAGTAGAATGCCGCTGTTTGTATTAGGAATTAACTCCGGCGAGGATGGCAAGTCCATTGTGACGGTATCTAGGCCCTTGCTTCTCATTTCGATAACCTTCTTGTGAGAATTAGAGTGAACAGACGGAACAAATGTTGGACTGGCTGCCGGCCGATATTCCGGGAAAAGCCTGCCGGATTTGTACCGAACTCCGCATGCATTGCAAAGGGTTTTCGGTCCCATGGGGCCGGCTCTCCACTGGGGGGTCTTAGTGATCTCACAATGCATGCATTTCCTGATAGATTGTGACGATGGAACTTGATTAACAACTCCTCCTAAAGGAACAGCCGAAGAAGCCAACTTAATCTTCTTCTTCTTCTCCGGCTTTTGTCCGGTTACTAAGGGCGAGACTCGGCAAAGTTGTCGCACAGTGGATCGGAAGGAGTAGTCTCGGTGACAGAGGAGGTCGGGGAGATGAGTTGCAGAGCCGGACGAGGAGGGTTGAACGTTGCCGGCCTAGCCCGCTTGCTTCGAGCTCGTCCACGTTGGGCGGGTGGGCTCAGAGGGACGGTCTTACCGGCCGAGCTCGAGCTGCTACTCTCGAGCACGGAAACCGGGCTGGACGTCCGGAAAGACGAGTCCTTCTTCTTCGTCATCGATTCATCTCTGTCAATGGAGTGGCTTTTGTCGGAGAAGGAATCCTCGACGAAGTTGGAAAGCCACTCCAATTGAACAATATCTTCATGCTGCAATTACCATAACGTTTCATTAATCAGCGAAATTTCATAATTACCACGTGGATGCCACACTGCCGCCGACAACGACGGCAAGCCAACGAGACAAAAATGTCCTTATTTTACGCTAGCGTAATTGACTAAAACACCCTTAGTGAAATGGGACCCACACTAGTTATTAGAATCTCCAATCAAGTATTAAACGACAAGCACCGTCGAATGGTGGACCCCGCCCGTGTGGGCCCATGCATCATCAACTTCATGCAGGAGTCGAGCAGTGAAAGATAATGTATAAAAATATTAATTATGACGTCATTATGTCATCGACGGAGAAAGTGACACTTGAATCTAAACGGTGGAGAGAGACTGACCGGGACGGAGAGCTCGGCGGAGAGGTCAGAGTTGCCGGTTCCGGAGAAGACGGGTTCGGGACAAGGCAGAGAGTCGGAGTCAATGGTCCAGACAGCAGGGAAAGCGTCGTTGTCGCATGGTCCGTAAACACCGGCGTCGCCATCGTCGCCGGGGAATTCGAGGAGGTCATCGATGTGATCGAAGAAGCTCCCGCAGTCTATCTCGTCGATGAAGTTAGGCCCAATCATTCTCCACCACTCCTCTCTCTATCTTCCCTAAGAAAATCAGCGCGAAAATTAGGCTCCCTCGCCGAGAAAGCAGCCAGAAAAAATAGTCAATTACGTAGTCTATTTTCCCATTATGTACTGAAGATGCTTATTAACGCCAAAAATGGCCGCCAGAGAGACGAACTTAGAAAACGTGTGGCGCATATTAGCAAATAGACGTTTAACTTCCATTTTTCGGGCTATTTTCCAAATTTAGCTTCTTAAATGTCGACTTTAAGAAAAATCAAAGATCTTTACTAACTTTGATTCTGCCATTGACAACCGGGAATCAGTCAAAATTTCGACCCAGAATAGCATCTTTTTTTGGGCAATTTTAAACATTGGAAGGAAGAAAGAAACTTTTTAAATCATGCAATTCACTACTTCCCAAGTAGTCAGCAGCTGAAATACGGTAAAAATTTGAGAAAAAATATATAATATGTTTGTCGAGAAAACCGAGAATCATTACAGTTAAATGGAAGAAGATAAGAAGCAAATTACCTTTTGAATAATTTGAGCTCAGAGCAGAAACTTTCCGACAAACGGGTCCGGCGACAGAAATTTTCGTTTGGTTATCAAGGTGTTTGGAAGATGAATCCGGAAAATTTAACCTCAATTCCTGCACAAAACCCATGAACAAAATTAAAAATTGAGCAGGAATTTCAGCATGCATGGCTTCATATCGGATTCACTCTGGAGGAAATGAGCACCAAATGAAAAACACGGTGAGTTTGGTTTCTAAGAACACCACATTATTTAACATTGTTTGGAGTAAACTGAAACCCAACTCGACAAATAACTGAAATCCAAAAAATATAAACATTGCCGACACTCGTAAATAAAAACCAGAATTTTGAAAAACAATGCATGGCTGGAAGAAGAAACCCAGCACGCATAGAAGTAAAGCTACAGTCGGAAAGGATAAGTACCCAAAGGAAGCCTTGGGTTCCGTCACAATAAACCACCCACCATTCCGACAGAGAGAGAGAGAGAGCGAGAAGAAGAAGAAGAAGAAGAAGAAGAAGTGGGTTTACAGAGAAAGAAGGGGAGAGGCGGGGGAGAGAAGTAATGGCTGAAAAGGAATGGTTCGTGAGAAAGAACAGAGGGGGTTTCAATATTAGGTGAGGTGAGGTGAGGCTCTTCCTTCATTGCTAGCTGTCTTTTGCTATTTACCCTCTGTCTCCTGTCTTGATGTTGAAGCCTCTCTCTCTCTCTCTCTCTCTCTCTCTCTCTCTTTCTGGTCTACTGTAATTACCCACGGGACCCACGCTTCAACGTCACCACCCCACCTTCCGATTGATTTTGCTCACGGATTCTGACCAATCGCCGATTAAGAACAAACTTTCGGAGAGGATCGGCTTATAATCTCGATTTCCGAGACCTAAAAACAACGAGAAGGAAGGTAAATCAAAACGTAAAAATAGCTGACCTTTTTCTTTTCGTATCTGAGTTTCTGGGTTTTCACTTTCTCAGGTAAAATTGCAGAGGGAGAGGTGAGAACTGAGAAGAAAAAGTTTTTCAAAACGCCGTCGTTCAACTCTTATTCTTCCCGCAAACTCTTCCCACTCTACTCACCACCGCGTGGCGACCACTCTTCAAAGATGAAATCGACTTCTAAACCGACAGTCGCGCGTGTATGACACTCTCGTTATAGTGTGGAAACTCCATCTCCTGTCTGATACTACGACTTTGTCCTCGCTTTTAACCCAATTTTCTAAGACGTAACGCTTACTCGACCTCCGTTATGATACTCGAAAGTGGGATATTGCATGCAGAGGGGTATATCCGTCAAACCCAACAATTTATTCATTTTTGGACTTGCACGTTCTAATTAAATTTAAGTACATCATGCGTTGCACTAATTGAGATTTCATTTTTGTCACTCTCTTATCATACCTTTATAGAAAAATACACAATACATATCAATGTATACAAGTGGCAATAACGAAACAATTTATTATAATAATAAAATTTCTCTCAAGAAGACGGACATTTATTAAAATAGACCATTCAAATTTCAAGCAGATCTGATATCATCGAGATTGTTAGAGGGACTAATTAAACGTGAGAGGTGTGGTGTGAAGGCAAGATAGTTTGGAATGTCGACAATCAAACAGTATATATTTTTTGTCACGATTACCAAAATAACATAAATGAGACGACAAGTGATGAAGTTAAATTGATCAATCTATAAATGGGGAGCGTGAAAGAGATCAATTGATTCAAGAAAAAACTGGAGTATAATATAATGGAGCTTGTAATTTTTCGTTACACTAACACTTCAAACTCTATCGAGCTATGCAATATTACTCGATTTAGAACAAAACCTACAATTTTTAGATTTTATCTCAAAATATATTGTACTAGTTAGAAGTGACATGCTATATATATATATAGAGCACTCTAATACCATAATTTTTCAATGTCAGATTTTGGTCACATCACTTAATCTTGAGTCCCAACATGCCATAAACTCGTATTTCAATTTCAATATCTCAAAAAACGTTATACTGATAAGAGATAATATGATACATATATAGAGCACCCCAAGACTACAATTTTCCAAATCACTTTCTTAAAACTCCAATATGCCCACTTTCTTAAAACTCCAATATGCCTTAATAAGAACGGGTCACCATAAACTCGTCTTTCACTTTAGTTAATTATAGGTTCATTGACAAGGTTCAAGTGATTCATACAGTTCAAGTCGTGACATACGACCGAGTTTGGCAAATTATAATTGCTTTGATCTATATTGGAGAATAGTTTCAAACAAATAAGACTTTATTTAACAACTATGTAGATACTAAATATGAGAAGAATATAATAATAAGAGTAAAAATCATTATAAACTTCAAAGTATCAATTAAAAAAGCAACCTCTTAAATTATTAATCATAATTAAATAAACATCAAACTATAAAAAACTTAACAAATTAGACAGTCGATAGTCCCTCGTCACGTATTTTACAAAGAGAACAGGGAGCCGTTCACCACAGGGATCGACGCAGGAGAGTGAGGAGCCTTTCGTTTCAAAAAAATTTTTGAGCCTATTGCAAATAGTAGGGTTTGAGATTTTTGGCGATTTCTTGGCTCGGGGTTGAGATTTTCGGCAATTAAGCAACTCGGCTTTTGGATTTTCATCGATTTAGAGGCTCAGTTTCAGATTAGTGGAGGGCTCTGGTTTGAGTTTTGGACGATGAGGTTTCAGATTTTTGGATTTTGGGTGGCGAAAGCTGAGATTTAAGGATTTTCGACGATAAAAATCACGGATTCGACAATTTTCGGAGACTTTTCTCTCAGTTTCAGAAGACAGAGGGTGTTGGGGCCGATCTTATTTATACTATCGGGGGATCGGCCCCCCGTGTGAGGGAGAACGCCCCCTGTTATCATCCCTAGGGCTGAACGCGGCCTCCCGCGTCTAGAATACGGCCCCCTGTGTCTTGAACGTTTTAAAATTGCTCTGTAACATGGGGGCTTAGCTAAAATGAAAGGTCCCCCGTGTTTTTCCACGTGCAATGCACATGCGTGGGGGGTTCTACCCCTTGCGTCGACCATCGAATAGAATGAAGACCATTTATTTTAGTTCAGTCCTCATGTTTTTTCACGTGCAAAGCACGTTGGGGGGAGGGGGTGTCCACGCGTTGACCCCATGGAGAATGGGAGGTCGCGCTTGAAGAACAGCCCCCGTTCACTTTGTAAAATGTGGAACATGGGCTATTGGCTGTTTGCCAAGTTTAATTTATTAAGTTTTTAATAATTTAAGGTTTATTTTGTTATGATTAATACTTTAAAGAATTTAAAAAAAAAAATGGATAATTTAAAGTTTAAAATGGTTTTTACTGTAATAATAATTGTAAAAGAGAGTTAGTATAGAATATTTGGAATTGTCTGCAAAGTGCCAACCTCCAACTCATTTGACTGCGATTCACTAGAGATCCCACCCCTTACAAATGGGTCCGTGCCATTATGTTTGACCCCAATTCAAGCTAAGCTATGTCACTGTCACAGTGTCACTGTCACTGCTAAGAATATTGGTGAATTTTTAATAAATAAATCTTAAAATGATTGTATAAATAAAAACCATCCAATTACATAAGCAATTATTTTTATGTTTAGCGTATTGTATTAAATAAGAAGATAAATTATACAAATAAATCATGTATCTTTCATTCGTTTAATTGACGTGAGATGATACATACACTCTTACTATTATGAGTACGATCCTCACACGATGTTTTTTTATCTGGCACATAATATCATATAATATAATTATTCACTTTACTTTTTTTATTTATGATTTAACAATTTTTGTGTTTTTACAAAAATTAAATTATTTTTATATGAAATATTAATAATTACAAGGCAACAAACACTTTAATACTTTATGGTGGGGAATGTTTACCTTGGGTTACACTCTTTGAATCCCTTCTCGAAGCTCAATTTACACTATTAATTATTATTATAACTAGTACAGTTAAACACTACCCCTTAATCGTATTAATGATTTCCTCATTTAATAATAATAATTTAAGAATGTGGCAAATAAAACTATGGTCTAATACACCGCGTTACACCAGGCCGGATATTACAAAACCATTAAAACAAATTACGTGTATTTAAAATTACTAACGCAATGAGTGGAGGGATCGCACATGGCTCCCATGTTCTGTTGGGACCCATTTCGCACGTTCGATCGTCGGTTCACGCGTTTGATCGACAATTGGATCGCAGATTTCACCCATCTCTACTGTGGACCCCATACCAGCAAATGAAAATTATATGCTACTGTGGACCCCAGACCAGCAAATGAAAATATATTAATAACTAGAAAATAATTTAATATTTAATCTTTCACCATTACAAGACAATTGGGCCACGTTAATTAGTGGAAACCCATTTTTCAAATTAAAAAAAATATATACGAATTATTTAAATTACAATTAATTAAAAAAAGAAAAATTATAATCACATTTGAATTTTGTCTTTTAAAATCATCTACAAAAACGTGTCTTATTATATTATTATATGCTACGTGCTATATAGCTTAATTCCAAACAATCTGTACCAAACTTATAAGTGATGGATAACATAATTATTTAAAAAAAAACACGTTGCACCGACACTAAAAAAAACATCTTAGTCCAGCTAATTGACCTTGGTATTAATTAGAAATTTAGAAAAATAAGTGACAAATAATAAGACTATTGCTAAAACTCAATTAAATAGTAAATAATTTAATGTAGTGTATTATGAGTAGATAATTAGGAGATGGAAAAATTAAAGCATTAATTACAACATGTTAGCGTCGTCACGTCATGAGATAAGATTATTGCGTAGCCGAGAAAGAGACTCTTTGTCGCTCCAGTCTCTTCGTCGGATAATTGCAGTAGTCGAGAAATTACGTACCGATCTCCGAGATTAAGCTCTCTCCGAAATTCCACAATAGTGATAAATTGCCTCTACCTTTTCGGAATTGCCGATCTACATCACCTGCGTACGGAGAGATCAACGTGTAGATAAGCCCGGAAAAAGAAGAAAAGAATACTGAAACCAGCATCAAGATTTCTGTTAGCATGAACAATGGAAGGGCTGAGTAGAGGAAGAGGCGACAAGAGAAAGACGAAGGAAGATCGAGAAGATAAGGGGGCTAGTCGAGCTTTCAGCAGAGCTCCTATGGGTTGGGCCAAACTCAGTGGGTTAAAGACAGATTGTTCGGCTCGATTGAAGCCCATCTTATAGTTCTTGCTTTGGTTGCAGAAATTATGCAACGGAGTCCGTTTCTCGCCCTCGTCTTGCAGAAAAAGTTATCTCGTTCTTCGACCTTTTCCCCAGAGCAGCCAAGGCAGCCGCTTCTTCTGCAAATAAACGGAACAATCTTGTAAGAATCCTGGATACCCAATATTCAATCCCCTTTTTCCAATTAATTTCCTCAAGAACACACCCAATCTGGGTTAGTGTTCTGATTTTTCCAGCTTCTATTTATCTCCGTAGTACTTTCCTTGACAATTTCATCTTCTATATCATAGTGAAGTTAACAAATGGTTGTGATTTTAGAGGGTTACAGATTTTTTGAATTCGTTCTGTCGATAAAATTGAGTAATTAGGATTTGAATCGGTTGACTGGGTTAGCCAGATTCTTCTCCTTCATCTTCCTACGTCGTCCCCTTCTTCCTTTAATCAAAATTTCTGCTGATTCAGTCGAAGCTCTTGAATCCCCCTCAGAGGAGAAATCTCGCAGAAGGTTTTTCAAGTCTTTTTTGTCAAATTCTTACGCTAACATTTACTCTAATTTTGTGATTGCAGTTCAACGATGACTACTCTTGAAACAACTCGAAGTGAATCCAAAGAACAAGCAAAGATGAACTCCTCCGCTCCTCGTCTTCAGAGCTCCTCTACCTCGTTTAAACGATGGGGTAGAAAACACCCGTTCATCAGATACGGCCTCCCAATGATCTCATTCACTGTGCTCGGCACCATTGGTCTGGGTCATCTCTTGCAGGGCGGGTCAGTTCTATCGAATTTTCAATCAACTCATTCCACTATCACACTAATTTATCGAGTTTAAATGATTCTATTATCGCGTCACAAAGTAATTACAGTGCATGAAATCAAGTGAATCAAAGTAATTAACGTTCCGAAAAAATCACTGCTACAAGCAAAAAACACAAGACCCTTTTGCTCATTTCCTTCAATATGTCTTCATCCATGCATTCTACTCAGTCTCATCTAAGTGAAGTCATTTCTTAGTTCAGCAAAGATATTGCAAAGGTAAGAGATGATCAAGAATGGGAAATCATCGAGACGAGAAAAGCGCTCTCAAGAACAGGACCTATAAATGCGTACAACCCGAAAAAGATTTCGCTGGAAGAGGAGCTCGAGGTGTCCACTAATTCTCCAAAACCTCAAATACAAATCCTCTTTTGCTAACATATTGCTCTTTTTACAGTCTTTGCAGAAGAAGGTTGACATCAACAACTACCAATACAAGAAAATTCCAAAGCCATCCCAAGGCTAGAACCCAATCTTTGTTTTTTTTTTAATAAATATTTTGTATTTGTAGTCCTTGAAGATGAAGTACTGTTCTTACTATGATATTGTCATCAAATAAAGCTTTAGAAAATAATGATAGTGACAAGAATTGCCTGTTGTAAATGATGAATTTGATTTAATTTGTAAGCTTTTCGTGTTCACAGCTATGATGTATATGCTTTCTCTAAATCGAACTAACCAATCCTATGTCTCCGTCCATCGTGCCTCAACGTGTATAACGCCATTTCTGGAGTTTATCAGATGGTATTTCTCGTTAATTCGACCGTTTTGCACAACGTCTGATAGATTAATTTCCACATGGCCGAGTGACTCCTGCACTCAGAACCAAAATATGACTTAGTCTTGTAACTTAGAAATCCATTGAAGAAAGAAAAAAAAAGAAGACGATAATACCTTCGATAAGAACCGGAAAAAAGTTCGCTTCGACACAACATCTACACGGATCTTCGCGTGTAATGGAGGCTCCTCGACCATAAATTGAAATTCCTCGTTCCAGAGAGGGTCCCGAGTTTTCCTGATCATCTGAACGAATAGAATTCAAAGAGAACTTTCTCTGAGTAAGAATCCATTAAATAGGCATCCAAGCCTTCATCACTAACGTTGGAAACTCAATTAAAATGAAGTGCAAAACATTTTATAGCAGGATGAGAAGTCCACCTTTGTTTTCTTCTTTTCTCCTTGAAACTGTACTACGGCATAGGGATTGTTATGGCGCACCCCATCGACGTCCTGAGCGCCCTGAACTGAGACTGAAAGTAAACCAGCCCCGTCAAAGTTCTGTGTTCTTCGACTAATCCCGTTTTCTTTCTTCACATAACCTTCTTCTGATAGATTGGTAAATACCCCTGTGTCTTCTCTAAAGGGAGCAAAGTTAAGCTCCACCATTAGTTGCCCTCTTGGCTTTTTATTGTGAGGATCTTCACTATTTATGTTCTTCAACAAATCTAGTGTTAGTTCCTTTGTCTCGTATGGCGTAAGTAGTTTTAGTGGAACTAATTGGATTCCTATTCTGTCATGTCCGCCCACCTATGAATCCAAGCGTGAATTAAAACTCCAATGCAGACGATTTACGTCGTGAATATCGAAAAATGAGTGTTTGTGGTTAATTTTCATTACCTTGTCCCAGTCAAAAACTTGTAACTGAAGAACTTGCAAGTCGGGATCATTCACGATCAGTTTGAACTTCTCATTCCACACGGGATTCAAGTTATTCATCTTTATAGTTGTTTTCTTTGATGGTAGCCTATCTCCGCTTAGTCTAAGCTTCACATACGGATCGGACGTTCCTATGAAGTCCATCTTCAGGAGTTTCAATGCTCGGATAACCTTCACGTGCAAAATCCCCACAGGCTTCTTTGTAGCCACACTAGAAAACATTGAAGTTGTTCATCACAAATGATAATAAACTGATATGAATTCCTTGAGTGCCATCATCGTAAACCCAAGCGAGAGATCAACTCTTCGCAAACACAAAGATAACTCAAAATACGTTTATAAAAAACCTTACATTGAAGCATCAAGGATAGGCACCTCGAGGATTTGTGGCCAGAGATAAAGGCTTGCTATTTTTTTTTTAATCATCCTCTGCAATCATTGATCGAGGTTAAAAGTTCATAAATGACTGTGGCGCAGGTAAATTTATTCACCATAAACAAAAATCATTATTTGCGTAAGTTATATTAATTTCAACAGGATTACCAGTTCAGCACCTGAACAAGACGATATAGACCAGGAATAGCCATTACATCCCCTCCAATTATTTTCATTCCGAAGTCTAAATATGGCTACACATAGTAATCAAATGTTATGCAACTTAGATTCAAAATCACATTTGATCTAGATTTTCAGTTGTTCACTTACTTTCTCCATTAAAGAAACGAAAATGCTGGAAAAGCAAGGAAAAGTTGGTACTAGAGGCTTCAAAGCGATACGGAGGGCTGCAAATATTTGCAAGTCCACAACCTGGGTAGATTGAAAGATGATTTTCAGAAGAAACACAATCGAACTGCATAAATAAGAGAAATTCTCTTGTCAAAGATACCTGAACTTTAATGGGAATCGAATCAAAAAGCATCTTTAACACCAATACGATGTTGGGATTGCCTGCCCACCTAATCGCCGGTTCTATGATTAGTTCATTCTCATTGGTCTCGAATGCTTTAAGACCTGAAAAGCTGAAATTACATCATGAAAACTCCAAAGAGAAAGCTAGATTCTGAAGGAGAAGTTACAGAAATTATGAGAGTAAACTAAAAACTCACCATAAATTTTCAGCGGAAGTGTTCCGAGAGTCAAGGTATCAAACTCAATCGCTTTGATCTTCAACTTCCCCACATATTCTGCAAATATAGGTTCCGACAAGACTCTTATTTGATCACAAATTGCCTGCAAATTTCAATCAGACTCAATACCAGAGTCTAAGTACACTACTTATGACTTCAAGAATGTTTGGTTACCTTATCAAGGTAAGGCCACATGTATGAGATAGTATGGTTTAGCCAGTCCACCTGGGAGGTTAATCGAAGAATTAGTAACCCAATGCAAAAGATTAAACGGCAAATTTCTCGCAATAAATTGAGAAAGAGAGTCACGGACTCGATCATAATCGGGATTTTTAACCCATAAAGGAATTTCAGGCATTAGATCTTCCAAAGAAGCTGTGTCAAACTCATAAACTGACCTACAAACAGGATCCTGCATTCAAATCACCAAAATACTTTAAACTCGCGTAAGGATCAAGGAAATGAAGTTTAAAAAATCATTGAGTCGGATTGAATACACTCCTCGACCGATGTAGAACTGGTCTAAATTGCAAGCATTAAACCAAAACATCAAATCTAACAAGCTCTACACCTTATTCAATAAGAGATTGGAAACAGAAAAAAGACCAAGAGCCAGTTCAATCAATACCACTATTAAGAAGCAAGAATAGAAGATTGAAAAGAAAACAGTATAAAAAAGAGAATCAGAATCTCAGATGAGTGTTAAAATTAAATGTCTGAACAAAAGAATAAAACAGTGCAATCCAAGAAATTTTATAAAGCTCAAATTAGGTCCGACGTTTTACCTTAACATCTTGGGGCTCTGAGTAAACGAAAAGGAAGAAACCCACCAAGATTCCAATAGGAACTCCGATTCCAAAACCAAGAATTCCCAGGACAGTACCAATAAAACCCATTTCTTTTCAGAAAAACAAGTCCAGAAAACTAAAATGGAAATCGACGAGAAAGTTGAGATAAAAGAAGATATCCGATGAACCTGCAAACTGGAATAATCAGCGGGGAAGATAAGAAAGAAATGGAGAAAATTAGGCGAAACAATCTAGAAGAAAACAATCAAAACAGAGCCAAGTAAACTCGATGAACGAAACCGCCAAATGTAAGACACCGTTGTCTGGAAATTGTTCAAACGCAAGAAATATAGTTTTCTTTCGACTTTTCGTATTATGGCGTTACTACTGAAATGACGCTTGTGCCCTTTCATCTAGACCAACGAAACCAGGTGTAGCCACCTTTCGTGCGTTTATTGGACAAATTAGTAAAATAATAAATTAAATTAGTGAGCCTCTAATTATTATTTTTAATATAGTTTTCCTTATATTGAATTATTAATTAACAATTACTATATTTCTAAAAATTGGATTAACAATTACCGTGTTTTCCGTCAATTCCATCAGTTTTATGTGTTCATACTTGCATACGTTAAATCCTACTAATTTTATCTCTCTAGGTTCATATGTTAATGTCTAATTATGTGGGACCCAATAAAATATCAAAATAAGTACAATTTATTTTTTCCTAATAGGTTTTGCGACGTATGGCCCACGGTGAACACGATTGAAAAATAGTGTTTTGCTTAACTGGACTCCAAGTTTGTTCGGATTTGTGCGCCGTCTCGTATGATCTTGGTCACCTAAACTAACTATTTATCGGTAATAGTTGGGTATTTTAAAACGCGATCTTCAATATAATTATTTTATTGAACAAACTTTTATATGTAAAATTTTGGACCCAATTGGGCAATTATAATTTTGTTGGATTGGTTATTGGGCTTCTTCTAGTAAATCTTCTCCTTCCCTTGCTTTGTCATTTTAAGAGTGGTTGTTTTCACGTTGAAATCATGCACTATCAACTTGATGTTAGCCGAGTGGATAGAAGGTCGAAGCGAAGTGTAAGATGGTGATGTTCGGAGTTTTTCGTCATCACTTGAGATGGACTAAACTAGTTGTTGAACACTACATCGAAGGGGAGCTCGATTAGGGTTCGCCAAGATTATGATTGATCGATGGGGAGTCTAGGTTGACAATTTTTGAAAAGAAATCCTCCTACACGATGGCAGCTGTGGCTCCGACAGTATGGTTGGATGCTCGGATATTTGTTCTCCTTCCTCGAATGTTTTCGTACGAGTCAAGAACAAGTGCAGAAATGAAAGCCGTTGCTTTGTGTTCTCTCTACTTTGTTGAATTGGAATGGAGATAGAAATTAACGAGAGAGAGTAGATTAGCTGTTGGCGGTGACTATACCTGTTACTTGATGTGGTAATATTTGTCATGGTTGTTTATGACGTTGATCCGAGTAATTTTAGGTTTATCATATATTTTTACCTCCCTAATTAGAGTAATTAATATATTATTCTATTTTTTTTTATATTATCTTAATTATTGCACCAATTAATGAATGACACGTAATTACGAGTTAAGAATAGAGAGTAGAAATACCACATGGATAGCACGTGACAGTTCAATCAAACACAAATGGGCACGTGTTATTCATTGATTGGACTCTCTATATTTGTGAATGTAGTAATCTATTCAAGCACATTACTAACTAGTAAATAATATGGTTTGAATCTTTCTCTTATGGTGTCCTCATTTTTTTAATTCTCCATTTTTGTTCAAAGGAGTCAATGTGTACACATTCTACATCAATTGAAAAAAAAAAAAAAAAATACCAAAGTTAAGTTGGAATTGTTGACATTTTGAGTGTTGCTTCAACGTTGTCAATGTGTTTTATTTGTTATAAATTGTATGCTTACCATTTTCTACCCTTGACCATGACTTGGTTTCTTGGTATGCACTTAACATTATTCTATCTCATAGCACCAAATCAAATCACTTGTTTTCAACTTTGAATTGTTCTTATTTTGACTTTTTAAAAATGAATTTACTTAATTTAATGATTAAAAAGATCTTGTAATTTATAAAATTTTCAAAAGTCACATCTTACCCGTCTAATATTTCGTAATAAAATCGATCCACATAGTACTGTAAAACAAACCGATCATATACGGTCTATCTACTGAACTTTGTGGAGTAGGTCAACTATATAATACACCCTAATTAGATCAAAGTTTTTAGTGGAGACAAGTATGAATTAGGGTTTAGACTATCCTCGTCCTAATCATCGTCCGTTCTCAATTGATCACTAATCGTAAATCTTAACACGAAAATTCAAACATCTACCATATGCAAGTTCCATATATTCATTAACAAAAAGAGGGTCGCTGGTTAAGTAGTAAAATTTTCGCTAAAACTATGCATTTATACCGAAATTACGTAGGTATTATATGTAAATGTGTATATATATTGGAGGGAGGGAGGTCATGAAGACTCCATGATGACAGCACCCCAAACAACTACAACAAGAAAAGCTATTTTTACTAAAAAAAAAAAAGGTTGGTTGGTAGGATTTCCATAAAAGAGTTGTTGAGAGATTGTAGCCCATTGCCCATAACAATTACCAATAACATATCAAAGAGCACACTCAATACTTCACTCAAGATGGATAGGTTGGTTGATGTTGTTCTTCCTACCTCTACACTCTCAAAAAGTCAAGCCTAACTCTTCACAATTAGCTATTTGTTCGCGATAAAACGACAAAATCTAGTCGGGTAAAAGGCCGAAACGCGTAATCTAGAAAAATTTTAGGCATCGAATTATTAATAAATCTTGCAATTAGTGATGAATGATTAAAGAATTAAGGTGGAAGTAAGACTTAATCCAACAGAAATCCTGTTCTAAGCAATGTGATTAAGATAATCCCAATTCCCAATCCACAATATTAATTTTAATATATCCAAACCATCCCACCAACCTTCAATTTGATGGCAATGTTTGGGAGGGGAAATCAGGACGCACACCCATTTCACCACGTGTTCTGCTTACTCAGATCCAACGGTTCTTATGAGTTTTCAACTAACACGTCGGGCTACCCACCCAACATACTCCGTGTGAAACATTGTCTGTCTTTCTCTATATAATGCTCCCATCTTCTCCATTGTTGTAGCTCTAACTCTTTGTGCTTTAATATTTTTACAGTTTCTTTAAATGATCTTCTCTCTTCCAATCTCAGGCAATAAGTAGCTTTCTTAGATCTCCCGACCTCAATCTTTCTCTCTCCCAACCGATCAAAACAACCCCAAAGAAAATATATGGAGTATCCGAGCTGCAACAATGGCCGAGAAGAACCCATAAGCCTCTGCAAAGCAGCGGACCCTTTGAACTGGGGGGCTGCAGCGGAGGGGATGAGAGGGAGCCACTTGGAGGAGGTGAAGCGGATGGTGGAGGAATATCGGAAGGCGGAGGTTCGGCTGGGCGGTGAGACGCTGACGATAGGTCAAGTGGCAGCCATTGCCGCCACTGAGGGGGCCGTGAAAGTGGAGCTTTCGGAAGAGACGAGGGAGAGAGTGAAGGCTAGCAATGAATGGGTGCTTGAGAGCATGAACAAGGGGACTGATAGCTATGGCGTCACAACTGGCTTTGGTGCAACCTCCCACAGACGGACCAAGCAGGGTGGTGCTCTTCAAAAGGAGCTTATCAGGTATACGATCGTCAATATCAAAAGGGTATTGAGAAACGAACATGTTTATCCAATTTTCTCGATCAAAACACCATTTTTCTCGATCAAAACATCATTTCGTCGATATATATATATGCTATATGATCATAAAATCAAAAGGGTATTGAGAAACGATCATGTTTGTCTAATTTTATGGATCAAAATATCATTTGAATAATCTGTAAATATTGATGATCTCGAAGCATACACTGCATGGGATTGGTGGGTGGATTCTAAGTGATCTGCATTTTATGTAGATTAGTTGTGGTTTCCCTCTTTGAAATCTGTATCTTTTTAGGGTCAACTAACACCAATAACTTATCTCTTCGAAGTTATTGTTCTACCAACTTTTCTGGCTTCGTTTGAGTCAAAATTATTTAAAATATCAAAAAATATTTCCTTGATCTTGTTCATAACCACACTCATATTACGAGAATTATTTAAACAAGTGGGAAGCAAAATAGTTGAAATTATCTGAATATTGATGTGGTCAAAGATAGACTGGATCAACTCCTACCAACAAATACAAGTTTATTAGCGTCTAATATTTAAAAATAAATTAAAAAAAAAGTTTTTTTTAACAGGTTTTTGAACGCTGGAATTTTTGGAAATGGAAGAGAAAATAGACAAACGCTGCCTCACACAGTGAGCAGAGCAGCAATGTTGGTGAGAATCAACACCCTTCTACAGGGCTACTCAGGCATCAGATTTGAGATTCTCGAAGCCATTACTAAGCTCCTTAACCATAACATTACTCCTTGTCTTCCTCTCCGAGGCACCATTACTGCTTCTGGAGATTTAGTTCCTCTCTCCTACATTGCAGGTCCATCTCTCTCTCTCTCTCTCTCTCTCTCTCTCTTTCCATCTCTCTCTCCTCTCTTGCTGACGTTTTCATCCATTATGAGCAGGGCTGTTGACGGGAAGGCCAAACTCAAAAGCCGTTGGACCAAAAGGGGAGTCTCTCAATGCTTCTGAGGCCTTTCAGCTGGCTGAGATAAGTGGAGGCTTTTTCGAGCTGCAGCCGAAAGAGGGTCTTGCTCTTGTCAACGGCACGGCTGTTGGGTCTGGTTTAGCTTCCACGGTTCTTTTCGAGACCAACATTTTGACGATTCTTGCCGAGGTTTTATCAGCCATTTTCGCGGAAGTTATGCAAGGAAAGCCGGAATTTACCGATCATTTGACGCATAAACTGAAGCATCATCCCGGTCAAATCGAAGCTGCAGCCATAATGGAGCACATATTAGATGGAAGCTCTTATGTTAAATCAGCTCAGAAAGTCCATGAAATTGATCCCCTCCAAAAGCCAAAGCAAGATAGATATGCTCTAAGAACATCTCCTCAATGGCTAGGACCTCTAATCGAAGTTATCCGAATGGCCACCAAGATGATCGAAAGGGAAATCAACTCCGTCAATGATAACCCATTAATTGACGTTTCGAGAAACAAGGCTTTACACGGGGGGAATTTCCAAGGGACCCCAATTGGCGTCTCGATGGATAATACTCGCCTAGCCATCGCTGCGATCGGAAAGCTTATGTTCGCTCAATTTTCAGAGCTGGTCAACGACTTCTACAACAATGGGCTGCCTTCAAATCTCTCGGCCGGTCGAAATCCGAGCTTGGACTACGGATTCAAAGGTGCTGAAATAGCCATGGCGTCTTACTGCTCAGAGCTTCAATTCTTGGCCAATCCAGTCACAAACCATGTGCAAAGCGCAGAGCAACACAACCAAGACGTGAACTCTCTGGGCTTAATTTCTGCAAGAAAAACAGCGGAAGCAGTAGAAATATTAAAGCTCATGTCGTCAACTTTCTTAGTGGCATTATGTCAAGCAGTTGATCTGCGCCACTTAGAGGAAAACCTGAAGAATGCAGTGAAGAACACAGTTGGCCAAGTATCAAAGAAGGTCTTAATAATGGGTTTTAGCGGAGAACTCCACCCAATCAGATTCTGTGAAAAAGACTTGCTCAAAGTCGTAGAAAGAGAACATGTCTATTCCTACATTGACGACCCTTGCAGCGCTACATACCCATTAATCCAAAAACTCAGACAAGTTTTGGTAGACCAAGCTCTCAGCAATGGCGACAGAGAGAGAAATTCAAGCACGTCCATTTTCCAGAAAATCGGAGATTTTGAGGAAGAGCTGAGGACCCTCTTGCCTAAAGAAGTGGAAAACGCGAGGAAAGAGTACGAAAATGGAAACCCGGCGATTCAAAACCAGATCAAGGAGTGCAGATCGTACCCATTGTACAAGTTCGTGAGAGAAACATTGGGGACGGAGCTTCTGACCGGAGAGGAAGTTAGATCGCCCGGCGAAGAATTCGACAAAGTTTTCTCTGCAATTTGTGATGGGAAACTGATCGATCCATTGCTGGAGTGTTTGAAAGAGTGGAACGGTGCTCCTCTTCCTATATGTTAGGCTAATTCAAGCGGAAACTGAACAGAAAAGTCTCTGTTCTTTCTCCGACCAATCTTACTCCGTTTCTTTAAAAACATGATGCACAACAACTGTTTGTTTGGTTTTTTTCCTTGTTTTACGTTCATTCTTCATCCATTGTTTCCTGTACTTTTTCAGTACATTGTCAAAATGCAATTTTTTTAAATCATCAAATCTTGCTTTTTAACTCGTTCATTAGGTCAACTGCTATCCTCTCTTCATTAGGCACGAGACTCGAGCATCAAAATCTTAAAAGTCAACTCTGGCTTACAAGTCATCCTACTCAATTCCCTCTCTCAAACATGATCAAATATTGATGAGGTGATCTCTAAACTTTCAAATCATCATTCAAATATTCTAAACTTTCAAATTAGCATTCAAATATTCGAAACTTTCAAATCAGCATTCAAAGATTTTATGAACTATTTTATGAATTATTTGATTTGATTTTAATTTCCTTAATTAGTTAGTTAGTTTATTTAAGGTTGTATTCTGAATTCGTAATGAATTCAATTATTATTCAAAATTCAGAAAATTAGAGTTTCTCTTGGGGACTCTTGCGATAGGGTTTTTCGTTCGCTCCCGCATCCCGCTGCGTCAGGTGGTATTAGAGCTATTTTTAGTTCAGCTTGCGATGGTCAGTTCATGAAGCAATCACGTCCCGAACGTCGTTCAGGAAGTGGGAGTCTTGCGAGCCGGATTTGAGGCTCAAGAGGCGGCACTCAAAAACTTGAGAAAAAATGTCGATCAAAATTTCTGGCGTATCGAGCAGTGCCTTGAAGACTTGATTAGTCGTTTTGACATCCTAAGGTTTGATGCCAACAGAAACAGAGATGGTGAGAGGGTTCGTCCGAGAGATGAGACTGCTCAAGGTGAACGCTATGAAATAGCTGTTCTTGTGAATAATCTAAGACGACCTATACTTGATTATGAGGTTGATTCAGATGAAGGAGAAGAAGAAGAGGTGGAAACAATGGAAAATCTATACGGTCGCTATGGCGGTGGCGGCTATGGCAGCCGTTATGGTGGAGGTCATGGCAGATTTGGCGGTGGTCGTGGCAGATTCGGTGGCAGTCACGGCAGATTTAATAATCATGACTATTATGTTGTCGAAAACGAATTTAAACTGAAGGTGGACATCCCTGGCTTCAACGGAAATTTAAAAATCGAAGATTTTATCGATTGGGTTGCTGAGGTTGATCGATTCTTCGAATGCATGGAGATTCCGTCAGAAAAAATGGTGAAATTGGTGGCGTGCCGATTGAAAGGCGGAGCTTCTGCATGGTGGGAGAGGTTACAAAATAGGCGCTATCGAGAAGGCAAACAACCTGTTAGAACCTGGACTCGGATGAAGCAATTATTACGAGCGGATTTCTTGCCCCTGATTATGAATAAATTCTATTTCAACAGTATCAGCGTTGCCATCAAGGTATGAGAACTGTGTATGATTAGACAACCGAATTTATGAGATTGGCAAAAAAGAATGACTAGCGAGAAAGTGAATGGCAACATGTAGCTCGATATTTGGATGGGTTGAAACTCCATATTCGAGACAAAATCAGAGTTCATGTTTTGCGAAATCTGAATGAAGCAAAGAATATGGCGATAAAGGCTGAACTGATGATTGATAAGTGTGTATATTACACACTTATTTATACTTTCTAGATTTGATTTGATAAGTTTTTCTCAAGTATTGGAAGAAAATCTAATATATTTTGTGCAAGTTGCAGTAATTTTAACCAGAACAGGGACAGAAAATAAAAGAATTAAAGTGAAGTTGAAGACAAGAAAAGAGAAGTCTGAAGAACAGAGATGATGGAATTTAGAAGAATTGCAAAGAGGAAAGCGATCGATCTCTGTAACTTGGCAGAGATCGATCGCCTTGCATAAATAAAAGAAAGAAGAAGTAATACACATAGTGCATGATTGCTTGAAAGAGATGCAGCATGTTTAAAAGCACAAAGCTTGAAAGCAGCGATTGATCTCTATGAAGTCCAGAGATCAATCGCCATACATGGATGAGAATGAAGAGGCAGCGATCGATCTCTAAGTTACCCAGAGATCGATCGCCAATGCATAAAGAGAAGGAAACAGCAAAGATTCGGCGAGAGATGCAGCAAATTAAGAAGCAGCGATCGATCTCTTCCACATGCCAGAGATCGATCGCTTCATCTACAAATATGGAATGATGCGTTGTTTTAATCCGAGCCATTCAACTTAAATCAAATTTAATCCCAGCCGTTAACCGATTTAAAAGAAACTATTAAAAACCTAATAGACCTAGCGCTTTGAGATGAAGAAGCTACATCCTGGAGCAGCGGCAGAGAGCTTCACCGAGGCGATTTTCGGCGAGGAGCAATTCCGGCGACAGCTATTTTTTTTTATTTTCCTTTTATTTCTTCATTTTAATTATGCAACTCCTTAATATCGTTGTTTATTTACCTTTTAGCATGAAATAAACGTTTGTTCTAGGGTTTCGATGTAGCCTAGTTATGATTATTTGTTTTTCTTAATTCAAGTATTTAATTTCCTGTTTCTGTTCTGTGTTGAGTAATCTATTCTGAACGTAATGCTTAGGTTTGCTTGATCACCAAAACTAAGAACTTTAGGGTTGATTCGGGATGCGAGAGCGGAGAATTTAACCGTGCACTGAATAGTTTGCCTTAAAAAGGATCCTAGGCTAGAGATAGTTAGGACGTTTGAGTGGTAATATAATTTCTTGTTCCTAATGTATTCAATTAATTCTCAGGATTAGAGACCGAGAGGTGATAATTCGTTAATTGAATAAGTTTATTTTTGCTCGAGAGAGATTGATAAATATTTTCGTGAAATTGCCATCAACACTACGGAATAGAATTTAATTACTTGAATTAGGTTTAATAAATAGGATTAGTTAAGTGAAATCGGAACCCTGGATTTTCTCATCATATAATCTTACTCTTTTATATTTAATTCTATTATTTAAATTGTTAAATTTCTTTTATTTGAATTATTTTAGTTTACAATCTTAAATCATCAACTTATTATTTCTTTTCAAATTAAACTGAAATTTAGATATTCAATATTTAACATATTTATTCCTCGTGGGATCGACACTCGTACTTATACACACTTTATTACTTTTGCGACACGTGCACTTGCGTAGTACGATTTTTCGCAACAATGATCCAAAAGAAACAGGGCAACAATAGTAGGTTTGACTTGAGCAGGCGTACTTACGAGAATGAAGGGTTTCAGATAAATAATACGGAGAAAAAAAAGTCAGTTTCTAACATCCCAGCTCGCTTAGAACAGATAGAAGATAAATCGATTGGGAAGTGAGTAATAGCCGAAAGTAAAGAAGTGCAAAAATCAACCAACCCCTATGCGAGATCTATCCTTGGCAAATGCTTCCGATGCAATCAGCCTGGTCATCGGTCAAACGAGCGTTCGAATAGGAGAACAATCAATATTGTTGATAGAGATGAGCATGAGTAAGAAATTTGCTGTGAATCCAATGGCGACGAGGAAGCGTTTGAAGAGGGGGACAGAGAGAGGGGAGAAGATGCATTCGTGATTCGAAAATTGATGCTCACTCCTAGGCACAAAGATTTCTCCCAAAGACATCAATTATTTCGCACCAGATGCACTATTAATGGTCGACTCTTTGATTTGATCATCGACTGCAATAGTTGAGGGAATATTATCGGTAGAGAAGCCGTAGAGATTTTAAATTACCAGTAGAGAAGCACCCTACCCCGTACTCGATTGGATGGATCAAGGCAGTCGAGGAGATTCAAGTGGAAGAACGCTGCAAGGTACCGTTTTCGATCGGTAAATATACAGATGCAGTGTACTGTGATATCGTGGATATGGATGCATGTCACATTCCATTTGGTAGACCGTGGAAGTTTGACGTAGACGCTCAACACATAGGTAGGGATAACGTCTATAATTTGACGAAGGACATGATAAAGTTCACATTACTTCCTCTGAAAGCAAAACACCGTTCTAAAACTTCTAAAGTAGAGAGACGATCTTTCCTTACTAATACTCAAATGAGTCATGAAATGGAGGAGGCGATTAAAGAATCTCGGGAGGCTTATGCACTATTCATGCGGCAGATTCTAGTGGTTGGTGAAGAGCATTCGACGACCGAACTACCCCGAGAAGTCAACCTGTTATTGGAAGAGTTTGTTGACATCGTTCCTGAGGAGCTGCCGAGTGGTTTGCCACCTAAGAGGGACATTTGTTAGCTTAAAATAAGTTTTAAGTAATTATGTTTTTGATGATTAAGTTTAATATGAAATTGTGATCTGATAAGTGTAATTCAATTTGAACTGAATAAATGAATTATTGTGATATTTGCGTTTTTTGGAAATGCCTTTCGTAAAGGGTATTAAGTTTTCTAATGAATTTTTGGTTAAGTGTTTTAAGTCCACAGTCAATCGTCCATGTGAAAGAAGATAGAAATAAACGTAGCAATCTGTGGAAAACAATCGTTCAAAGTGTCACGTGAGAATCAGGTGACTTCAGCCAGATTCAATTGTCCAATGCTAAAGTAGTGAGATTAGTCGTCCAAAGTTCCACGTG
This sequence comes from Begonia masoniana, assembly GCA_022432975.1. Taxonomy (NCBI): domain Eukaryota; kingdom Viridiplantae; phylum Streptophyta; class Magnoliopsida; order Cucurbitales; family Begoniaceae; genus Begonia; species Begonia masoniana. Next base: position 48,341,020 of record CM039509.1, on the reverse strand, counting down.
AAAGTCAGGTGGCTGTAAATCAGAAACATTCCACGCGAGAGTTAAAATGTCACGTGAAAGTCAAGTGGTTTTAAATCGATTCAAACTTCCACCATCAAGACAAGCACAGTCGTCCACGCTCGAAGGAAAGACTGTCGTCCACCTTCAAAGGAAAGACTGTCGTCCACGTTCAAAGGAAAGACACAGTCGTCCACGTTCGAAGATAAACCCACTCGTCCACGATCAAAGATAAATGTTGTCGTCCACGATTAAAGACAAACACAGTCGTCCACGACAATTAAAGACGAAGTCGTCCTCGCAAGCAAATAGACACACTTGTCCACGATCAAAGGAAAGGCGCAAACGTCCACGGTCTTAGCGCCAAATTCAAAAGACTGCTAGCTACAGTGATAGTCGTCCATAGCTTTAACTTCAGATCTTTAATGGCAAAGAACGAAAGCGACTTCAGAACGCAACGGCTAGCTATCTATATACGGATGTTTTTCCAACGACTATTTTTTCAATACTCAGATGAGGAACATTTCAGAACTGAAGCCGAGACAGAGTATATAAGGGAAAAAGAAGCTTGGGAGAAAGTACCTTTTTGAGAAATTTATCTTCGAATCCTTACGAGCAAATACTTAGCACTACTCTGTATTTTCTGATACACCTCTCTCTCTGCCCTAGAACTTGAGATTTATCTTCTTGAGAGAGTGTAGCATTTGTGCTCAATATTCTTTTTTGTAAAATTGTAAAGGCTGTGATTGACGCCCGTGAAGATCAATCAAAGTGTAAGGCAGTGGATTGACGCCCGTGAAGTTCAATCAAGAGTTGTAAAGCTGCAGATCGACGCCCGGGAAGCTTGATCTGGAATTCTCGTTGAGGAAAAGTTAAGGATCTTCAAGGGGGAAACCTTGAAGCGTGGACGTAGGCAGGTTTTGGCCGAACCACGTAAAAACTCTCGGTGTTGTTTTTTTTTTCTCTCTTTACTTTTATTGCTTGATTGCTCACTGTTAACTTATAAGTTTAACACAAGGGAGAAAACGATTAGATTAACAATTAAGTTTAAAAAGTATTCATCCCCCTCTTAGACAATTACGATCTTACAACATTTAACACCATATCTTTCCGTTCTTTCCGAACAACAAATTAGTATACCTGAAAAACTCGGGATCGAGTTTTTCTATAGTAGGGGAGAATGATGTGGTGATCCCCTAAGCCTTCAAATCAGCATTCAAAAATTCTAAGCTTTCAAATCAGCATTCAAAGATTTTATGAATTATTTGATTTGATTTTAATTTTCTTAATTAGTTGGTTAGTTTATTTAAGGTTGTATTATGAATTCGTAATGAATTCAATTATTATTCAAGATTCAGAAAATTAGGGTTTCTCTTGTGAGAGAGTTTTTCGTTCGTTCCCGCATCCCGCTGCGTCAAATATCTAGTTTACATGGTGTTTTAGGTGATAATTTGAAGGAAGCTTCCTCTAATATTCCTGAAAAATTAACACCCTCTTTCTAAATATAAAGAAGGATGTGAAACTTTTTGGGTGGTACACCCTCTTTCTAAAGATAAAACGAGCGTGAAACTTTTTGTACGCTGCATGCCCACTTTCCGGTTGTTTTGGTATTTTAAAATTCAGTGTGACCTGAATTCTAATTTAGTTCAATCAGAGTCATGTTCAAGCCTGTGATCATGTGTTATTTCATAAAATCATAATCTAAATCACCATAGGAGTCCTCCACATTGAGATATTTGATGCATATCAAAGTGTATTAACTTCCAAACATTCAAGGCCGAGAACAAAAACATGTTACACTCATTAATTCGGAACAATCCCAAAAATTTGTTACACGTTAAGATTGTTTCATGTTTCGACTTCACCGTACTTTGATAATTAAAATTGGATATCACTACAACTCAGAACTTTCTTTATAGGTAACATGGTTTTAATAGATAAACTTGCTATACCACATTTTATGATAATCTACTATTATGGTTCATAATAATCTCCAAATATTCTCGTACATATTTCAATAACAAATGGCAAAATATAAGATCACCTGGTAACAAACCAATTAACCTGACATTTAAACAGATCATAAGCTTAGCCTTCAAGTTTTACCGACAAATACTTCAAATCAGATGTCTCTAACTTTACCTATTTTAACAAGCTTCTATCAAAAAGAAATTGAAATCGTCGTGATATGTACCGATATAACTGAAGAGAAAAGCCATGAACCTGAAAGTGAATATGCATTGCAAAATAAACCCAGTAATCTCTGACAAAATTATAATTTTTTGAACAAAATCACATCCTCCTCAAAAATCAAGATTTTCCATTAAAGATTGCAAACAAAAGGCTCAATAGTTGCAGAGATGAGTGTTTCCATCTGGGAGTAAATAAGAAAAAAACTCTTCCACCACAGCCAAATAAGGATTAAAATTTTTCTTCAGTCTCCCTTCTTCCTAAAAGAGCATCCTTCGGTAAGTCTGGCCCGACCACCTGTCGGCTGGCATAAAACCGTTTGACAATTACCACAGAGCACAACAGTTTGTGAATGGCTGAATACAGTAGTTCTGAAATTCAACAAAATACAACCAATATCAGCTCTATGAAACTAGTGCAAAAAAGAAGCACAAATACATAGAAGAAGGTTAATGCCACTCACATATTGAAGCAGCCCTGACATTTGACATCCTGATTTCCATCCCAGAGAACAAAAATTTGGTAAGAAAATAAAACAACTAACCATTGCATAATGCAAAATCTAGATTATAATGGCAGAAAAATCAAACATTTACGCCTAATCATTCTCGTTTTCTCAAAATATCATTTTGGTAAGATGATAAAATCCATGAACATAAGAGTAGAACAAGCACGGATAGCTAGCTAAATACGCTAAACGAAAAAATAAATTTCTTTTTTTTTTTTGACAAAAATAGCCCATTATTACCATGAAGAAGGAATTCGGAGACTGAACGAGACGCTTCAGCTTGTGTTTCTTCTTCTCGAGCTCCGCCGGAGGATTCAGCAAATCAATATCGTTTTGGAGAACCTAAGAGAAAGAAGCACGAAAAATATTAAGAACAAACAAAAGCCACTAGCATAAGAACCTCTAAATACTCTGAAACTGCGACAAGACTCCTCAAATTCATCAACAACCGGTAAGCAACTAGGTTCTCACAAGATCAGATTAAATAGCACGACATGAAAGTCAGTCTGATGTTATGTAAAACGTTTTCGTCAGATTCTTCACCAACAACAGCTCAAGTCACAAAATATAAAATTGTAAACAAATCAATCAGATCTAACAGAAAATAGAAGCTTTGAAAACGATGATTCAAAACTCACCATGTTGAACTAGCTTGAAGAAAGAACTCTGAAAACCTAGCAGCGCGCCGCAGTGGATGGAGGCAAGAGAGACTTCCAATTGCATTGTACGTAATTTAAATAGAGAAATCAATAGATCATGGGCCTATTGGGCCAATGTTGTTATTGTTGGGCCTCCTTTTGACTGCTATTTGGGTAAAATTACCAAAAACCACACACACTATCTCTTAATTCGGAAACCACCCTCATTTTGCTTGCAAACCCCTCCACTGCCCAACACACCTCTGATCTTTTTTTCCATTGCTCCATAGAAGTTAGAACCCTACCTGCCTTCCACACAAAAACCAACAATGGCGGCTGCAGCTCCTCCTCCTCCACCGACTCCTGCGCCTGATCCCGATTCCGCATTCCGATCATTCGCTCCTTCCTCATCTCACCTTCTCTTCTCCCGTATCCGCCTCGCTACTTCTTCCGACGTTCCCCACATCCACAAGCTCATCCACCAAATGGCCATTTTCGAGCGCCTCACCCACCTCTTCTCCGCCACCGAAGCTTCTCTCTCATCCACTTTGTTCACCTCTCCTCCTTTCCAATCCTTCACCGTCTTCATTCTCGAAGTTTCCCCCCTCCCTTTCTCCCAGACCGAAACTCTTTCCTCACGCCCACACTTCAATCCCATCGTCCGCACCTTGAATATGGACCTTCCGATCGACGACACGGAGAAAGATTTGTTCAGGTCGGAGAGCAGCGGCGCTGTGGTTGCTGGGTTCGTGTTGTTTTTCCCTAATTATTCGACTTTTTTGGCGAAACCAGGGTTCTACGTGGAGGATATATTTGTTAGGGAGTGCTACAGGAGGAAAGGATTGGGGAAAATGCTGTTATCTGCGGTGGCTAAGCAGGCGGTGACAATGGGATATGGAAGAGTGGAGTGGGTGGTGCTTGATTGGAATATAAATGCCATTAGGTTCTATGAAGAAATGGGGGCTCAGGTTATGCAAGAATGGAGGACTTGCAGGCTCACTGGTGAGGCTCTTGAAGCTTATAGAAATTCTTGATGGAAAATCTCTCCTCCATTTTCTGTTTCTATTTTCCTTTTTTTTTTGTTTCCCACTTCTGGGTTGTTTGGATTCCAAGAAAGCGATGGGAAAATGGGTTGATGTTAACTTTGAGCATGGCTCATTGAACTGTACTCTCTTTTTTTTTTTCAATCAAAGTTATTCTCTAATGGCGAATGTCTGTTATGATAATCAAAGTTATTCCACCTCCACCTCCACCTCCATTAACGACCAAAATCGAGCTCTCCCATGCTTCTGATATGATAATCACTTCCACATTTTTCTTTCCTTATTTGGCCAATTTCCAATCTCAACTGTGTCTTTTCTCCATCTGCAAATCAAACACAAAGCTCTGTTGTTGTCTCTTCCATGAACCCACCATCCAAACCCTAAATCGGGCACTAACACCAGAAGAAAAAAATCAAATCTTTAGAACTGATAACTCGTAAAATGTGGAGAATATTTTTGTTTGATTTGGCATTCATGTAATCAAACAAGGTCGTCCGTCATTGGTTGGGTTGGGCCAAAACCATCCTGTCTGAAGAAGAAGAAGATTGGGGTTTTTGGTCTATGATTGAATGGACGGATCATCACGTGCCGCGTGTTTATTTGCCACCTCATCAGTCCCTGGGTCAAAATATTTTTATTTTAATAACTTGGAGGATCGTTCAGCAATTTCTTCTCTTTACATTTGCTCTCTGTTTCCTTCAACCTCGACCCAAAATCTTCCATGGCGGCGAGGCAATTAGGCTCGCTTGTTCTCCGTTTTCGGGCTCGCTCCTCTCTACTCCAAGGTGAGGTTCCAGTCTTCGATTTAAATCTGAATATTGTTTTTAGTTTCATCTTCTCCATTTTTTTATATTATATACAAGTAGATGAAATCGAAGGATTTTAATGGATTCAACTTTCAATCGTGAAATGTAGACCATTCTATTTCTTGGTGAATTAGATAAAAGCGATGGAAGCACTGAGTTTAGCTATAAACGTGAAGAAATTGCGATGTGTAGCTTTGTAGTTAAGAATTTCCCTGAGGAAGAAGTCGCATATTTGTTCTCTAATCGATTATTACCGCAGTCTACAGATGATTTATGCATTTGAGATAGGTTGAAAGTTTTAATGATATTCAGTATTTCATGCATTTGAGGATCAAAATGTTTTATCCTTTGTTTTAATTGGAATGAAAAACAGCGATTACTTCAAAGAACTTTACTCTCGAATTAAGCTTAAATGTTTCTATATTTTTGTACAGATTCCAGTTGTCATAGCAGATTCAACTTGTCAAGAAGATGGATCCAAACCACGCCAAATCCAGAGATCACCAAGGAATGTGAAAATAATACCAAAGATAATTCACGTCCCCTTAACGACGTAACTGCTGATTCCTCCCACGAGAACAAATCGAATGGTCCATCGGTGAACTTTTCTGATCTCTCCAGCTTGAAAATATCGCCCAGGCATGATCTTGCGATGATCTTCACCTGCAAAGTCTGTGAAACAAGATCGGTGAAGACGGTTTGTCGGGAATCGTACGAGAA
>CM039509.1:48271326-48335018 GCA_022432975.1 Begonia masoniana | reverse complement strand
AGATTTTTATCTCAGGATGTCTTGTATGTGTAGGTGATTAAGGAAATAGGGAGGATGCGACGAACGAGTAGTTCTTGGCTTTCTTTATGGCAAAAGGACACAGTTGGACCATTTCAATACAGTGATAAAGCCGTCGATATATCTTTCTATGTTCTTTTCTTCACCAACCCAAGATCTTCGTTTGGAGAAAATTATGTTGTCTTACTCTGCCTGGTCTACTGCGTGACTGGTATAGCATATGCATTGGCAATCATCTTTCAGTCCGGTGCTGCTCAGCTGGTGAGTAAAATATCGAAAAATCGACTTTTTTTCCGTTTTTCCTATGAAATATGCACTTATAACGATATTATCGGGAACATTTTGCAGTGGTCAGTTCTTCTTCCGGTTGTTTTGACTCTCGTAGCGACGCAGAAAAACAGTGGTGCATTTATGAAAATTATTGTTGATCTTTGCTATCCTAAGTGGGCTTTGCAAGCATTCATATTGGCAAATGCTGAAAGGTATGTCTTGTTTTATTTCTCAATCTAGTAAATTTACAGATTATGGCAATGATTTAACATAGTCAAATTCATCAACTAATATTATGGCAATGAGTAAATTCTCTGCCTATTAAATAATTCTCAAGTTTTATAGCAAGTTATGGAAACCAATCGACTTTTTGTAATTTTTCGCATGCGTTTCGAGAAAATATTTGAAATAGCATCTACCATTGTTGTGAGGATGCTTACATCGCATTTTAAGATAATTCGTCGCATTCGAAGCTAATCTTGAGATTATGCGTTTTGGTAATATTTTGGGTTATTTAGTTACGTTTCAATGCAATTATCTTCGACGACAAATAGTCAAATTTTCGATTTTTGATACAATTTTACTTCGTTTCTTATGAAAGACTTGTATAGTTTCCGAAACTTGGATTTGCTGTATTTATCTTATACTCTGTGCATGTACATAACTCTAGTTTTCGTTCAGGTATGACGCGGTCTGGCTTATAACTCGATGTGCAGTGCTCCAAAAAAGTGGGTTTAATATTAACGAATGGGGTCTCTCCCTTTCGATTCTCATCGTCTACGGTGTCATTTTCCGGATAATCGCATACATTGCGATGGTTACTTTCAAGAAGAAATGAGTTTGAATTGCAAAATTCAACTCATTTGCAAGTGTTTGAGGTCATTAATTGTCTAGAATGCTAATGCAGAGTGGTCAGTTTTGAATATTTTTTTAGATATATTTATTATTTTTTTGTATTTTTAGATATATTTTTTAGAAATAAAGTGTGAATACTTTTATTTTTTAATGTTAGAATAATATATTTTATTTATTGATAAAAATAATTATGATCAAAACAGAATCAACGTTCCAGATTTTACTATCAAAATATTTTCACTTTCTTCTTATAGTCAAATTATCTTCAGTCTTCGATCAAAACGAATCAAATAGTTTTCGATCGTTTATTCCCAAATACGATGACTAATGATTGTCGTTAAATTTTGTAAACGATAAATGTTATTTTCCTAACAACTATTAATTTATACAGTGTATCAGTTGAATTTCCTAAATTTATTTCATTTAATATATATGAAAATTGTGATTATAATCAAATTAAATTGATTCCATTAAATATTTAAATTTGTTTTCATTGAATATCATCATTAAATCTAACTATCTAATTGAGCAAAAACTACATATATACTGGAAAAATTTCGATAGTGATATTTGCAAAATGTATTCGTATAAAATACGAATGGGATACGTACGGGCATCTCACGGTGATACACTAGTACGTTAATAATGTATGAATGAGAAAATATTTTAGTGTACATAAATGAAATATTCACAAAGTGTAAGAATATTAAAAAATAAAATAAAGTAAAGTAAGTGGATGTTGATAATTCTTAGGTGGTGTACGTTCAAAGATGATAATTCCATTCAATGAATTGGCTCTAATAATCCTTATTCACTCATCTTTTATGGTTCTTATCCATTAAAAAAAAATGTCAATAATTCTTAGAAACAAAGAACATATAGTGTAACGGCCCGACGGGTTCCCCCGCCCGAGCCGTGCAGTCCTCACCCAACAGGCCCAGGCACTGTCACGTGGCAGCCACACAGGCCGGCCACGTGTACTCACGATATTCTCTCACCATCTAGTTTGATGGGAGTTTTTGTCTCCCCAGAAATTCGAACTCAGGCCTCATAGCCATGGGTTCATCATCCCTGGTACCACTTGAGATAGTGTGTGGCTGCCACATAGCAGTGACTGGGCCTGCTGGGTGAGGACTGCACGACTCAAGCGGGGGAACCCGTCGGGTCGTTACATATAGTAAACGCAATCGACCTCTAGTAAATTTTTAGTACAATCATATACTATCTGTTAGAGTTCAATTATTCGAATTTTATTTGGGTTGTATCAAAAAATTTGTAGCGTAACAAACTTAAATTTTTCTCGCAAGTCTATAGTGATAGTCAAGAAAACAAATATGTTCGAATCAAAAAGTTGGTGCTGTAATTTAATTTAATGTTAGTGTTCTCTTCTATTTGTCGATTTCATTAATATTTTTTTACTTAAATAGTAAACCTCTATGTTCAATTACTCTTTTTTTATAATCAAATATGCACATTAATTAATATTTAAATTAACACTATAGTTAAACTTGATCTTTTAACAAGAATGAGTTAAAATTAAGGGTAAATATCAATTTGCCCCATAAAGTATAAGAGTGTTGCAGCTGATACCTTAAATTTTAAATTTCGTCAATTGATACCTTGTACTTTGTCTCACTGTCAACCTAGTCCTACACCCTCCCGTTTAGGGGGTAGGAATCAGTTCAATTTTAAAGTACCGAAAACCGATTCTAGAATTAAATCAAACCGAATTTATAATATTTATATTATTTTAAAAAAAATTATATTGAAAATTACAAATTATAGACCAAAATCAGTCAAAACCATGCGAAACTGAATTTAAACCGAACAAAGCATACCCAAAAATTGAATTTAAAACGAAAAAATCGAGAATCGAGGAGAACCGAAAATCGATTGTTAATCGAACCCAAAAACTGAGGTTCTCCCAGGTTTTGTTTCAGTTTCTTTTATTCAAAACCGAACCGACTCTGTTCGGTTTTAATTCTTTCCAAAACCAAACCAATTCCACCCAGACTCATGTTACTACAGCCGTTAAATACTTGTCATGTGCATCGCACATGGTTTGAAGCTTATTCTTACCATTTTGTTTGCCAAAATAATCCCGACAACAACCATGAAATTGAACGAGATTACCACCAAAGGCCCGCATAGTTAGTGCTGATGGCGTTTCGCTCGAGCACTTCTGAGTTTCTCAAAAGCTCGACCTAATGATTGAAAAGTATAAAATGTAACTCATTTAAAATCATTGCAATGACATAAAAAAACATTGTCGAAAATTACGAAGAAATTCAAAGATTTTCATTAGACAATGCAAATGTTTATCAGAGAAGACCCGGATGAAAATTTAGGGCAAGCAAATCAAACAAATAGAGAAACTTTGATAAAATTAATTTAGGGCGTGAAGAAATAATCATCAAAGTTTCAAGAAAAAAAAAAATATCTGTTTCCCAGCATTGCTATCCTTCCACTTCGGGATTAACTTTTTGGCGTATGTTCCAAGAAACGAATCAAGCAAATTTATATCAACCAAATAAGAAACGAAAGAAAAATCACAAGACATTCATCCCACGATAATAACAGAAAGAACGATAAAAGAAAATTTGGGAGAACGAAGAAGAATATGTGAACAAAAAAATACAAAATGTCTGCTTCTAAAATGCGAAACAATGGGACGTAAAAACAAGCAAAAACCAAGAAAGAAAACAAAGCAGTTTAGTTGTTCATTCAACTGCAAAATCAGGTAGAGGGTCATCATCTGTTGATTCATTCTCTACACCAATCCATTTGAGTCTTTATTTTCTTAATTTTATGAGATATAATCTATATTTTCTTTTAACTTTATGAGTTATTTTTATTTTTAGTGTTTAAGTGATGTAGTAATGGGAGACGGGAGAGTGTTGTTTGATAACGAGTCAAATTACAAAGTGTCAATTGACGAAATTTAAAATTCGAGATATCAGTTGCAAACACTCTTATAATTTAGGAAACACTCTTATAGTTTAGGGGGCAAATTGATATTTACCGTAAAATTAAAAGTAATTAAAAAAAGTCAATTAAAGAATAAATTAGCAATTCTTAATTAGAGAGATTGGCGGATTAGAAGATAGATTAATTTGGAGATTTGGTGAAGAATGCCACCTCTCTGTCTCTCTCTCTCTCTCTCTCTCTCTCTCTCTCTCTCTCCTATGCGGTTCGACTTCGGAGTTGAAAAAGAGCAATCGATCGGTAGTATGTTTATATAAATAAAGGATCGACGATCGTAGAATTTCAACAAAGTACGCTGAACTGACGCCTGCTTTTCCATATTTTTAATCCTTTATTTTCGCCGTCTGTATCTTTAATCTGTTGAGTTTTCATTTATCTGTTGGTATGCGAAGCGTCTTCTATTTCTTTCCTCCCCTGCGTCTTTTCTCCTTCCTCTTCTTAACGTGTTAGTTATCGCTTACGAGGTGGGTTTTTATTCTCTTGTGGTTTGATTCTGTTTCTCTTCTGGGTTGGTTGTTAATTTCGCGTTTGATCATGGGTTGTGTGGGATTTTGAAGATAAGGTTTACTGGGTTGGGTATTGGATTAGTGGTTCTGTTTAATCTGTAAGCATTTCTTCCTTTTAGCAGTTGATTACTTGAGTTTTATTTTATTTCCTTACACGTCAACCATAGTAACTTCATTTTCTTTCCTCTCCGGTAGATAGTGATTCTCTGCGTTGTTTGAAATAGAGATATTTTTTTGTTTGAGTGAAAAAGTTAAAAATTTGTTATTTCTATAGGGAGATCAGCTAAATTATTGGATTGTCCGTGGCATTGTTCGAGTTTTTTTTACTCCAATTGGTCGTTTGTAAATATGACAATCTACTATCTTGTGTTTATGTCTCTTAGTTATTGAGCCATCTGAGTATTTGTACAAGCAAGGCGGATGTAGGATATGGGAACATATGATATCGACGCAGATGTTAAGCGATGGGGCCTTCATCTTCTCGATGTTTGTACATATGCCAATGATGGCGCTCAGAGTATAGTTACTAAGTTTGAATATGATCCAAGTTTTAATCAAGTGGCTTATGTGAGAGAAGGGTATTTGGACTCAAGCAATGTGGAGAACGATGAAGCAATAGCTCAGGCTTTTCAGGAAGAATTATCTAGAGTTCGATCTTTGGAAGCCTCGGGCAGGTATAGAACTGGGGAAGAGCATGTGCAAGCTTCAGTTCTTGTGCAGGATTGGCTTGGCCCTTCAAAAAGGCACAGTCATAATGGTAGTAAAAGCACAGAATTTATTATATATTCTAATATGTTGTCTGGTTAGTAGTTTCTCAATAAGTTTGGTTTCTGAATTTGTATAGAGCACGACAAATTTGATGAAACATCTGATGAAGGCGGCATAAAAAGTAAGGAGGGAGAGGATCTCAGCAAGATAGTAAACAACGAGGCGGATGAAAAGGAAATTTCCAGTTCACATCCCAACGTAGAAAAAGCATCATATTCCGATGAAGGGTGTTCCTATTCATTGGAAATTGTGGATGAGTCTGCCCTTGATGGTGAAGTGGGCAAAAGACTGAATCAGATGGTTCCTATTCCTGTAAGTAAGCTTATATCTAAGAGCTGAGTTAAATGTAAATGCAATGGTTGATGTAAATGCGTGTTTCTATGGAATATTTTTCTTCCTGTGCCTCTTATTTATCCAGGAGTTCATCTTCTAACTATTCGAGGACATTGTTCACATTCAATAGAAATTAAATGTTCAAATGACCATACACTATGTAATGTGAATAGACAGCTTAAATGGATAGATCAGCAAGCCAATTCTTGATTTTTACATTACCATTAGAATAAATTCTCGATTTTCCACTATCGATGAAACAATTTCTCATTTTCCCTTTAATATCCTAGGGAGTTGGGCACTTTCGGGGAAAATTACTAGAATAGATCTAAAAAGATACGTGACTGTGATGAAAGTGACATTGTAATTTTTTTTTTTTTTTGAAGATTGAATTTTGGTGTGATGCAGTTAAGCATGTTGTGGAAATGCTTTATCAGCTTGCTCCTTAAGTAGATGATTACTTTTACAAATCTTCTTGGTCTACACTCTCCTCTATTAGCCCATAAACTTGATAATCATATAACTCAATTAAAACAATGCCACATTGATGGACCAAATTTACAAAAAAAGGCACAAAGCAGCTCACAACGACACAACGATTTAAAACATTACTGCTTTCATACCTTGCATGTATTTATTTTTAGCAACTGCTGACAAATTTCTTTCAATGAGTAAATGCAGCATGTTCCTAAAACTAATGAGAAATTGCCATCAGTTGATGAGGAGATATCGGATCATGAAAGGCTTTTAGAAAGGTCTTGTCTCTTTTATCCTTTGTGTGTATAATATTTTTCATCTCTGCATGATCAATTTAGTGTTTCTTTGATACTTCTAGGTTGTCCTTAATAGATCTTTTGTAATTTTCTGTTCCCTTTTCTCCCCATTTAATCTTTGCTAATATAGTGGTGAATATTTCTGGATGTTCTAGTTAGTTACTTGTTTTAAAACTTATAAACATCCACAAGATGGTGGAAATAACGGGCATAATCTCGCACAATGTTCTATTTGATGGTATTCGTTTCTTGAAATTGCAATCCGCATATTAGTAAATGACTTTAATGTTCATCCTCGTCGTACATTTATCTGTTTATTTTCTCAATGGCGTCCGACCACTATAAGATATCAAACATAATGTGAATCTTGTCTGTTTTTTCAAGCAATTAATTGGCTCTAGATTGGTTGTCCTTGTTAGACTTCCTTAGTATTCAGATTATGATATTGAATTGTTTTTTGTTTTGTTTCTATATATCTATAGATTGCAGTTATATGATCTTGTTGAACTGAAGGTTGATGGGGATGGTAATTGTCAGGTTAGTTACTTCAGTGAACCTCTTAATATAATGCTTATACATAGAAGTAAAGTTAGTCCATCCACTCGGATAATTAGATGCTAAACGCTTTTATCCTTCGTCTTCGTATTTTCTTCGTGATCAATCAAAACTTCAATTAATTTATGAAACAAAAATGATGTAATTTAATCATTCTTTTTCGGTGTTGAAGATAGTTTGAAATTGGTATGCAAAAGTTTATTGTTCAATTTTTATTTTTAACTATGAATTTATCTTCAGTAGGATGTGAATTATGTTTTCTCATGCTTCTCAATTCATGATAATGGTTGATTGGACGTTGAAAAAATTCGTTAACCTTCGAATATCGACAATTGTTTCAACTACGAAGAGTTATTTTTTGCAATAAATAATTACATTTGTATCGAAGCATTCTCAAATTTCTTCTGCATTGTGATAGAACAAGAAGATTTACTAATCGATTGAATACGACAAGATTTTTTCCCAGACTGATTTAGTCTAGAATCTCCTAGGTTTTCAAGACCCTGGTATCTCTCATAGTTCTCCTTACACAATACTCAATCGCCCCCTAACTCCTTTTCCCGCTCTTTTAACTACTAACTTTAGCTCATCAACTATCAATAGTTACAATAACCAGTGCTGCACTAATACTAATTATAACTACTATTTATTTAGGCACTCTATCTAAGTAAATGGTGGCATATCACATTGCAGATGATAAATAAGGCAACATATTTTAATCAACGTGAAATGTGATTATAATTTTCAGTTTCGTGCGCTGTCGGATCAACTTTATCGCTCTCCCGAGTATCATGATTTTGTGAGACAACAAATTGTCGGACAGGTTGGTTGGATCTTGATTTGTATGTCTTCTCTGATGGATTTTCTTGCAAATTTGAAGAGCAATTTTGATTGGAAGGAGAAATAAACAGATTGATTGCAAAAAAAAAAAAAAAAGAAGAGATTTAGAAAGTAGAGGTTAATGAAGAAAGCAATACACCCATTCTACATGAAATAAGGAGAAATTCGTTAATATGTGATGAATTATAAATATTTGTTTTTTTTCGATATTCTTCGTTTTGATCTGAATTTTAACCATGTAATTTCCCTCATATGTTGCTGTTGGCAGCTTAATACCTTCCGAGAAATCTACGAGGGTTACGTTTCGATGTCTTACGACGACTATTTGAAGAAAATGAGAAAGTATACAGCATGTTCTTTCCTCTTTTTAACACGATTTTTTAATTCCTGCTGCAAATGACTTATTTTAGTCGTATGCGACCATCTTAATGAACCAGGAAAGGCGAGTGGGGCGATCACGTAACCTTACAAGCTGCAGCCGACTGGGTACGAGCTTTACAAATCTTATTTAGCAAGATTAGAATCTTATTTCTCTATTTATTGCAGTTTGGTGTGAAGATATTTGTGATTACTTCGTTCAAAGATACTTGTTATATCGAGATACTTCCCCACATAGAGAAGTCAAAACGAGGTAGTCTTCATGAACAGATTAATTCTTAGTTATACAAACTTTACCTCAATCTTCTTGTGGATTCTGCAGTTATTTGCTTGAGTTTCTGGGCTGAGGTGCATTATAATTCTATATATCCCGAAGGAGGTACCGCTATACGAATGAATTTCTCCGTCTGATGAGTTTTTTTCATGAGAAAATTAGAAAACTCAACCGAGTTTGCTTACGTCGATCATTTGCTGATGCAGAGCTGCCGGCAAAGAAGAAAAAATGGTGGAATTTCTGAGGCTTAACTTAGAATTGGATTCATGCATACAAACACAGTAGAATATTCAAATTGATTCCTTTTTTTTGTACATATTTTGAACTTAGTTCAAGTATAAACAAATTTAAGGATTGCACTTACAGAATGTTCAAATATGGTTGTTACTTTATATCAATAAAATCATTTCGTAGTTTTATTATATGAAATTTGTTCAAAGAATTCATTCTGTAAAAATTGATTCTTACTCGGATGGATTCCAAATTCGAGTTTTTTTGCAGACATCAAAAGTATGGGTGGGCAAAACTGGCTCAGACCGAATCGAACCGAATAGTGAGGCTACCTAATACCCAAAAAATTCAGTCAATAACCAAAACTAGGTATGGGCGCAACCAGACCCAAACTCCGAAAACCCGAACTAAAATTAACAAAAAATAAAAATATTTTACAAAAAAGCAATATTTTTTAAAAAATTTGTAATCAAACCGTGAGTTGGGCAGATCCGGACCGGACCAACCCGTGTCCATCCCTAATCAGAAGCTTTTTGTGGTTAATGCATGTATCTCAACTTCAACATGTTCTTCATAGACCCACTTCAAAATTACTTAAAATTCCTTCAATCGAATTCTCTTTATTTCCTTAGAAGGGTTGAGTGAAGATAGAAATTGAATCAGAATTCAGCAAATTCTGTAAAGACAATTCTCTCTTTCTCTCCCTTTTCGAGTCAAGTTCCAAAATCGAGTAGTCATAAGTTACCAGGAACGAAAACAGAGAAACTATAGATTTCTTCTTTAAAGCAAAACCAAGTGAATTCTCTCTCTAGAAACACTATACACTACCTGGCCAGTAACCAGGGCTATCAACACCATAAGGGAAAAAAAAGAATCTTACCTTGAATCAATCAGGAATGATGGCTTGGGAAAGGTCTGAAGAAGCCTTCTCAAGTCTCCTTTCTGTAAATGAGAACCGGTAAGTTAAAGTTAGAACTGTTTATCCAAAGAAGCAAAACCGAAAAGAAGTGCATCACCTCCTGCCTCAACGAGCTTCTCGATGCGAGCAATGGTATGTATACGACAAGTGTCTCTCCTTAGATAATGCAATAGAATACCAATTTTAGCCAGAATGAACTCTAACTTTTGAATGTCACACGTGTTGATAACTGTTTGGAGAACCGAGATTCCAAATCGATTCACCATCATCACCTGAATATTCCAATTACCAAATGAAAATTAGAAACCAAGGTTAATTTTGATTACAAGAAAACAAACAATCTGTCGCGATTGAGGAGGAACAAACCTGTAAGGACTGACTTTCATTACTAGGATCAAAGATCTCGTCGATCAAAAGTTGACGCTCTTGACGACTGCAGAATGTTAGGCATTTCTTGATCACATCTGAAGCAAACTGGTGCATGCTCATCGCTACAATTTGTTTGGCAAACTCGTTTATGATGCTGGATCGGTCTTGTGGCCGACCATGCTCAAGAGCACTCTACAGAACAGAGAGGATAATCAGGGTTATATAATAATTGATTTCATATGAAGAAGAATCTCTACAACAATTTGTCCAAGAAGTTTCATTTACCTGAATGACAAAATTTCCAAATGGATCTCGTGATACATCCCCAACAAACGGCATTAACTCATCCATTATCATTTCTCGTGCACTCAAATCATCACAACATTTCAAAGCACTCTGTTAGATGGAGTAAAATTAAAAGAAAGAAAATCAATTAGCCTCGTGGATACACAAAATATATGTCACACAAAAGGAAAAAAAAAAAACTTAGTAATAACCTGAATGGCCCTCCAGGCATGAGGGTGGGTGGATAATGAAAAAACTCCCTTATAAAAAGTTGTGAAAATGAATTGAATTCGACCATGCGGGACACACTCTATGCATTTCTGAATTACCAGACATCCAATTGGATCTACTACACGTTCTATCACAGACCCATCAAGCCCTTGCGCTATCCGAGACCGCTGATCCAGATCAAGCTTCTCCAAAGCCTGTGACAAGATGTGTGGAACGATAGGACTTCCAACGTATAATCTATTACAGTTTATTATCATGTGGGATTGGATCTATGTGTCCCAATCTCGAACGGTTTTCAAAAACATTATCAACCAGATGCATTCATATAATATAATCGGCATCAAAGAAATTTGTAATTACTCTATTTCCACAACTAATTAGGACTTTAATCAGCAAAGAAGAACCTGTCTTCCGCCTTGCAGTTACTTGTAGTAATCTCATAACTTAGCTACAGCTTAGAACATAAACCAAATGTTGATTAGTAACCCAACACTAGTATGAGCATGCAGTTGTTTTTACTACTTGCATCTCTCCTCAATTTTTTATTAGATGCTTTTATTTATGCTAATGACGATAATTGGCTTGTTCATAGGAAAACATTATGCAACAGGACAATAATGCAGGAAAAAAACTACAGCAAACCAGATAATACAGATTGGTGTGACACCTATTTACGTCAACAGTGCTAGAATGACATAGATAGCTAGAGAAAGAACATTAAGTTCGCCCAAACTGTAGTTTTCAAGCTTCAAATGGGTCGTGATTTGAAACAAATTCAAGGAGGCAGGCGCTGAAAGCTAATACCATTTTGTTCAATTATATAAAAGGATAAGGAAAAACCTTCAGAATGACTTTGAAACCATGTCCATGCAGACTAAGATCCACAACATCAGTAGTAAGTACTTTAGCTAACTCCTCTTTCTGGTTTTCTGTACCCTCCTCCAGAAACTGTAATTAAAAGAACACCTTCCGATTAAGAATTCAATTAGGAAGAAATAGCAATGTCAATTACACAAAATGTTACTTTTTGGACAACACAATTTCCGAAATCATCTCTCGTCAAGCGATCATGAACAGAAATAATCTCAGAAAAAATCTTGTTCTTCTCTTCCACTGTGGCAATTTCAATCTTTCTCTGAATAAAATGGCTTCCGTATCGATCCATGCTACATTAACCATAAAAACATTATACATCAAAGATAAGAAAAGAAAACCAGTACCATTCCGATAAACTGGGCTAATAGTTGAATACCTTACTTTCACTACATGACCAACAATGTCCGAGATTTCCAGAGACCTAGACTTTTTGCTTTTGAACTCATCCAGGAAGGCCAAGCTAAGTCTTTCTTCCGATTCCTGCCGTCCACTTTTCATTTCTTTCCCGAGCAAGAAAAATCAATGGCGCCTAATTCAACAGGAAACTTATACTCAAAGAAAAAAGAAAGATAAACAAAAGAAAGAAAATGCACCGCAATCGAATGAAACTAGGAAACGTCATCCATCTCTACAAATAGGGAGCTACCCAATAATCAGAAGGATATATGAATTCATACCAGGCAATGATCTGAAGAAGATTCTGCAGAGTTACTTGATAAACCGACTCTCGCTGTGCAGAAAAAACCGTTTTCGCATCAGAGATAGCAAGAACCAGAGTTTGGCAGTGGCGGGTACCTTCTGCCGTTAGAATCAGAGAGTCAGTTAAGCTTTTGCAGTTACTGCTAACTTGTGTGATACATAGTCCGCGACATCGGTCGCTATTCCACGCTTTCTACTTCTTCTCATCGGAAGACGAAGAATCTTCTCGGCGGCAGGGGACTTCTCCGTCGCAGAACCCATTCTACTCGCGTTGTTTTTCGAGTTAAGCTCGATTCGTATTTCAGTTTTGGGCAAAGAACCCTTCTAGGTTTCCACATTAGTGGACGTAGCAAAACGTTGATGATCGATGATTGTGGAAGGGAAGTGCAGAATTCAGAAATCAAAAGCTATGGAAATGAAGGAAAACAGAAAGATCTATAATATATATATATCGTTCAAATAAAAATTGCAAAGTATTTACATGAAATGGAAGTGGAATTTCTGTAAACAAGACTGACTCACTCCACCCCATTTCACTACAATATCCAACCATGTACAGTTGCTTTTGCTTTACATACTATTATCAACCTCAAAAAGATCAAATTCTGAAAGGACAAACCCATTTTATACCAACCCATTACCCAACCCTCTCCTCACTTACTCTCTCTTATTAACATTCTACAGTTGACCCTCTTTGAGCAAAGTTCAAGAAGGATAGAAAATGAAAAAAAAAAAAACTGTAGATTTCTGCTCTAGATATAAACCAGTGGATTCTCTTTCTAGGCTTGATGTTGTGAAGAGGCTGAAGATGTCATCCCGATTCTCTTTTCTGCAAACGAGGAAAAATGTATGTATGCCAGTAAGTGAAACTGAGGAATGTATATAGGGGGAGGAAGAAAATGAGAAGAAAAAGTATATTACCTCCTGTTGCAATGAGCTTCTCAACACGAGAAACGATATGCTTGCCATACGTATATCTCTTCAGCGCGTTCAGATGAACGCGAATGCGCGAAAGGATCAACTCGAGATTTTGAGGGTCGCATGTCTCCAGAACCTTTTGGACGACGTAGTTTCCAAACGGATCTTTCATCATTGCCTGAATATTCGTAATTCAATAACGAAAAAATTAGAAACCAGAGCTGAGACAAAGAAGAGAGGAGAAGAACTCTCTAAGAAAAAGCGCACGGAAACTTAGTTTACAACAAGTTTTCTCCGGTTAGAAGAACCAAACTAAAATTCTCCTTGTTCTCTTGATATAAATGAGAACCCATTAATGAGGTTGAAATTACATACTCAAGTTAGATTAGAACACTCCCATCAATCACCAAAAGGATACTTTTATTTGGTCTGGGGATTAAATTTCAAAAATTTAAGTAATGGTGAGGAGGAACGAACCTGTAAGGGCTCATTCTCATCAGTAGAACCCAGCATCTCATCCACCAAAAGTTGACGTTCTTCATGACTGCCAAAAGTAAGGCATTTTTCCACAACGTTTGAAGCAAACTTCTGCTGACTCATCTTTACAATTTGCCCGGCAAGCTTGGTTATGATGACGGATCGTTCATGTGGCAGACCATGTTCAAGAACATGCTGCAGAAAATAAATAATTATCAGGGTTACTGACAAATATTTTAATTCTAGAAGAAAAAAAAAAAAAACAGGAATAAAACACATAACTAAACAACTCAAAAAAGATTCGAACATAATCTAATAACAAGAAATTAAATAAAAGGCTAAAAACAATGTCAATCAACTAGTTTTTGTACAAGGAAGAACTATGACCTGCATAAAAAACAGTCAATACATGACATGCATAAAAAACAGAAGTGAAAGCATATAAACTACGAAATTGTCAGTCTTCCTACTTTAGAAATTTTCTCGAGTATAGCAACAAAATGAAAAGATTTTCTTAATTAGTTTCTTCTTTTATTGAGATTACTTGATAAAAGGAGAAGAACAACAAAAATAGTTGCGGATATTATTTTTGGTCGATATCAACAAGATCAACAATTTATATAGAAAATTTTATGTACCTGAATGACATAATTTCCATATTGATCTTGTGATAGAGAGCATACAGACTGCATGATCTCGTCCATTACAATACGTAGTGTATTCAGATCATCACAATGCTCCAAAACCCTCTGTCACCATCAAGGGAAAAAAATCAATCGGCCTCGTCGATACATAATATGTCTCACACCAAAAAAAAAAATAATAATAATAACCTGAATGACCCGGCAGCCATAAGGGTGGGTGGATAATGAAACAACTTGCCCATAGAAAGCTGAGATAATGAACTGAATTCGATCTTGAGGGACACACTCTATACATTTCTGAATTACATGATTTCCATTTTGATCCCGTACACATTTCATCACTGCCCCATCAAGCTCTGCCACCATGTGCGTCTGCTGATCTGCATCGACCACTTCCAACGCCTGTGATACACATACACATTATGACTTTACCATGTATCATATTTATCATTCAATATTTCATGTCATATATGCCTCCATCTCATTCAGATTAATCACTGTCACCTGAAATCTTGTAGCAGGAATAAAGCTTATTCTTATTACAAAACACAATATCATCGGCCAAATAAATTCATATACCATAGTTAAACATCAGAGAAAATTACATTCCAATATTCCTCAGACATAAATAATGATAAATGGTTAGTTAAAGCTTTAATCAGCAAGAAAGTACTACCTGTCACTTCTTCATGTACCCTAAGAAAATAAACAAATATGTAGCTGAATATGCCAGCACTACTAATATGATCGCAAAGCTGTTTTATGGTACTACATTTGAATCTTCATCTTTATAATATCCTTAGCTCGATGCTTTTACTTATCCACAATTTATATAATAAACATAATTAACAGAAATCAGCTAAAAGGCTTTTGAGGAAAATTTATGAAACAAAAACATGACGTATGTTAAAAGTATATCAAACAGGATAATATATACAGGTATCCATATACCCATTTAACATGAAACAGCGTCCAAGAAAGGTGGAGGTGAATAACCATGATAATCAATCATATGAAAGGAGATAAAAAAATACCTTTTGAATAACTCTGCAACCATACATTTGTAGACTTAGAGGCAAAACATGGCCAGCAAGTTGGCTAGCTAACTCCTTTCTTTGGCTTTCTGTACCATGCTCAAATAACTGTCATTCAAAGGACCGTATATTCTGATTAAGAATTCGATTATGATGACATAATAGACCATAAATCAGCATTTTCAATTACATAAGACGTTACTTTTTGAATAACATAATTTCCAAAGACATCAGTCATTAAGGCACGGGCATGTGGAATAATCTCAGAAAAAATCTTGTTCTGTTCTTCCAATTTGGCAGTTTCAAGCTTTTGCTGAATAAAACGACTTCCATATTGATCCATGCTACATCAACCAGAAAAACATTCTACGTCAAAGATATGCAAAGATAAAACCAGTACCATTCTGATCTACTGAGATAAACAAACAAGGCAATAGTCAAATACCTGAATTCAACTACATGGTCAATGATGTCCGAAAGTTCAAAAGACCTAGACTTATTGCTTTTGAACTCATCCAATAAGGACGATCCAAGTCTTCCTTCCATTACGTTACCAATGTCTGAAGGCCATAACCCAATAGATTCTCCCATGAAATTTCTAGTCATTGAATTGTAGCGTGAGATTCGTTCATTCTGCAGCATTGAACTTCCAGATCCTATAGAAGAGAGTCTGGCACTGGCCATCAAATCCCCCATGTATGGAATACTAATACCAGATGATGGATTGCCAAAATGCCTGCGATTATAACCACTGGATTCCCCTAAAAGTGACAATTCATATTGTTGCTTCTGTTCAGCAAGCAAGGCCTCAAGGTATGCCTTTTGAAAAGCGTCCAAGTTTCCTTGAGAAGTGCCTATTGAATCACGAACCTGAGAGATATCACCAGGACTCGATCTACAATAGGTCACATACTCAGAGCTTCCAGGCAAGAGCTTAGCATAAGATGGTTCAATGAAGGGAGATTGAAAACCATGTATATGATTTCTAAGTGCACCCAAACTTTGTGTGTTCCCACTTCCATCCAAGGCACAACCTAACAGAAAAAGAAATAGGAAAAAGTTACAATGCCTATAGGTGCTATTGAAAATACAAAAACCGTGGAGAGAGCTTACCTGCATCAATGTAATTGTTCATCACTGTATTCAGCTTCCTATTTATGGTAGAGGAACCAGAACCAATGTTTATACTATCTGCATTCTGTCGATGGATATTTGGCCCTTCCAAATATCCAAAGCCTGAAGAACCTACGTTTGAATATAGATTGGCAGAGGAGGAAGTTCTTCTGGGAAAGTTAACACGCTCATTGGACAATAAGCTAGATGCATTGAGGTTTCTAAGAATCCCATTTTTCCTGGCTAAATCAACATAATCACTAGGAAATGGGACACTTTTATCGATGGAGTCATTAGTTAATTGCTGCTGCAGACTAAGGCCACCTCCGTTGGGCAAGTTGAACAGATAATCAGACTGGTTATTGACATCTAGTTCAAGCTGAGATTGAACCCGACTTTCTTCATGTCTAATGTTTGACAAACTCAAACCAGCTAGATTAGCCGTAATGTCTGGCTGATCAATGTAAGAAGAATAACCATTTTGGATATTTGATGAATTATTCTTTTTCTCGACAGGAAATATCCTACTACCCACAGGTGGAAGACTGGGACTTGGAGCTCTTCCAATTAGCTGTGCTTCAGGTGTCGTGCTTCTTGACAGAGATGACCCAACCGAGGCTGCAAATGAATGAGAAACTGGTCTACCGTGGCTTTGCAATCCTAAAAGGCTATAAGCAGCTGCTCCTTCTTGTAGTTCTGAACCTACTACATTAGACAAACCGGGCATCTTAGAATCAACTGCACCCACTGAATCACCAAAAGCATTACGACTTGATGGGCGTGATGGTTGGCATGAAACTGAACCAGGCCGATCAAGTCCTTCCTGCAGCCATTAAAGATGTCGAATCAAAATAAAAACTCCAAAATAGAGTAATAATAAGTATTTCCCCTCTAACAATCTAGGTACAAGGGGTAAATAAATAAACTCAGCTAAATCCAAATACAGTGTTTTTCAGTGTAATAAGCCAAGAGAAGCACATCTTATTCAAAACGATGGCTAAGAAAACTTTGAATTAATAATTGTGTGCAATAAGGTGAATTGCTGCCAAAAGTGTGAAAGCTGGCATAGCTCATCAAAAAGAAAGAATACGCGCTTATAAGAAAATCTATGATGCCGTCAATATATTGTGACAGCTGAGGACAAAAGTAAGATCACATTCTATCAATAAATAAAGGCGATGAGTATTACCCAGAACAACAACCAGACTACAATTACTCTAGTCATAAGACCTCTTAGATGTACCAAAAATCAAGATGCAACTAGTGTGAAAGTGAAAGAGGATAAAACGAATGCAGAAAAGAGAATTAAATTTGAAATCGGACTCCCATTCTCCTATAAAAAATGTTGGTCAAAAGAGTTGCTAAAGTCATAACATGTAAATTAGCATGCGTATAAAGATGAATGAAATGCTCAAACAGAGTATAGTATTCCACATAAAACCAATTCCTGACATGACACGAGTAAAAGATCGGTCTATTGCTTGGTAGAAGAAAGATGGGAACCCAAGTGTGAAAAATACAATTTGACAGTAATGTTGTTCCTTTATGATCACCTGAAGAATATCAGCAAAACTCTTCCTCCGCCCACCAAGGTCGTTAGAAGGAATTGAATTTGGTCTATCTGAGCTTCTATCGACAGATGAAGAGAAATTTCTTCCACTAGAATAACTCAAATCTGTACAAAAATTTTCTTGTTGCTGAACAGATACGCCTGGCTGGACACAAAATAATGAACTGTTACCATCATCGACAAACCTCTTCCTCCTATCCCCAATTCCCCCAAATTGAGATCCATTGGCTTGGTATCTTTGTGTAGCACGCCAGTCTTCTTTTGACAAAAAGGGATGAGGCAGTCTTGGATTGTTATTATCATTGGAATAGTAATAAGAAAGATAAGCAGGATCTGAACGAATATGGTCTTCAGATGAACCTCCATTATTGTTACTATTATTAACATTGCTATTGCTAAAATCATAGTTCCTAAAAAGGCTACCCACTGCATTAAGTGATCCTTCAACTGTTGGCGGAGCACTGCCACTACGATATACGTTCCATTCTTTTTCTCTTTCAATAAATGATTGATGCCGTTGTTCTCTTAGCAGCAATTCAAGCTCACTCTCAAACCTATCTTCTAAAGTTCCATTTTGTACTTGCAAACTCTCATCCAGGACTCCCAGATCAACATTACTCCCAGAAGTCATCTCAGAACTCTACAAGGCAAAAAAAATATATCAAATGTTTGACCGCGTGAAACGGGAAAACAACAAACAAAATCACACCCTTAACATCGACCACCTATTTATTTGCCAGGAAAAGCCCAAAAATACCAAAATCAGATGCAAACTTTTACAGTGCGTACGAAAAGGAGAAAGAATCAAAATTACAGTTGCAACTTCGATAAGGTTCAGAAACTCCAAAGGATAAAAGCAGTAACCATCAAGCAGAAGTTGTGAACTATTTTCTTCGTTCTAAATTTAACAAATTACGAGATAAACACGAAATCAAGCACTAACAACCTCGTATCGTCTTTAGGCTTTTTCTGAGTAACCAAACAAGTATTGATATTTATAATTTACACCAGAAAAAGGGGAAGAAGAAGAAAAAAAAAAAGGCGAACCTTAACGTTCAAATCAAACACAAGGGCGAAGTCTCTGACTTGATATTTTCTTCCTGAAACTAAATCTTACGCCACAGAGAAATAAAATCCATAAACAATCCAGAGAAATCAAAAGAAACGACCAGCAATCAACCACGAACAAGCGACGACACACGCACATACAAATACGATGCACATATTTAATTTAGGAAAGTTGCAGAAACGGCAGACGGCGTCGTGTCGAAGCACTTTCCATTTCAGTAAAAGGAAAGGTGACGGCGAAAGGCAGAGAGAGTTTCAGCTATCTTCCTCGGATATCGGAAATCTGTGAAGAATTTGGAAACAATTCCAAGAGAAAATTCGCGTCGGCCCAACATACCAGAGAGAGAGAGAGAAAGAGAGAGAACAGAAACACAAGGATCGTGGGCCGTCCGATTAGAAATGGACGGTGATGGGCGATGCATGCGTGCATGGGCATCTTTCCTTCGAGGTGTTTGATTTGCCAGGAAAATGAAAA
Organism: Begonia masoniana; assembly: GCA_022432975.1. Taxonomy (NCBI): domain Eukaryota; kingdom Viridiplantae; phylum Streptophyta; class Magnoliopsida; order Cucurbitales; family Begoniaceae; genus Begonia; species Begonia masoniana. The sequence continues at coordinate 48,315,554 of CM039509.1, read as the reverse complement.
GGTAAGTCGAAATTTCAAAAAATACAAATATAGAAGATTTTCTTTTAGAGATCATCAAATTTTGGGAATTGACAAAATCTAGTAAAATAACATTTAATCCTTATTCTTACTTTGCATAACACGTCAAGAATTAAGAATTAGAAGATAATAACAGACAATAAACGTAGCATTATTTTTTGACGTGACAGGAAGAGATTAAAAAAAAAAGAGTGAATTTTCGTGACAAACACTACTAAAATCATATTTTGGGGGCAAGAATTTGACCATCAAATTTCAATAAAAATATTACTCGCACTTGTGAAATTAGTTACGACCACTGTCGTCGAGGAATTGGATAGGCGGCGGCCTCTCTACATGGTCAAAATTATAGTACGACAAATGAACATTTAACTAAGTTAACCACATGCGTAGATTTTCATAATGCTATTTAATCAGAAAGAACCCATTGACAAATTACTTGATTTACATCTCACTTCTTACTTTATGACGTGACATTAATGAATTAATGTATTTTTACAAATAATTAAAATAAATTATCAATTAGTGACACGTCATGAGATAAAATTAGAAAGTAAACATAACGAAAGAATTCCAAAGATATTACTGCCATGATTTCCAAATCATTTTAGCGAATCCATCTTTCCTAACTCGATTAGATCACTCGATCGACAAATGATAACTGCCGCAACCGATCGATATTAATAAGGTCATAAAGAATTGTTCCAATAAAAATCAGTTTCACTATACATTTCCAATGGCCACCCTCCCCTGATGATATCATTTGTATTCATGTACCTGAAAAACTTTGCACGAGTTTCAGCCGAGACTTCTAATGATGCTCGCTCTTGCTCCGGCTTCAAAATCACGACCGTCCTCATCGATCAAACTAGAAAACACAAATCGAGCAATAATGAGGATGATTAGAGTAAATTATGAACTCAGATTTCTCTTTAACGATCGATGTATTGACCCGACAATAGAAAGGTTGATCATGTTTTGTTCTTCCTAAGGAAACAGATGGAAAAAGAAGAGGCACAAACCTATGCAATGTGTCATGTGGTAGATTCATTTTCAATCATGTCACGAATTTCATTAACGACAAGATATGCTTTGTGGCCACCAATCACCTCTCCCCGTTTCGTACCCTTTTTCCATAGCTGTAATGTCCAAAACCCATTTCGTTTATAGAGAGTGAGAAAGAGAGAAGTAAACCACAGTTTTTAATCCAATGGCATTATAGGTCACCTGTATAGTTGGCATTTTCTGAGAAAATTTGGAAGCCCAGCAGGTCCAGATTCATGTGGCCAAGCAATGATCAAGAAAATAAGAGATTTAAATAAAAATCCAAAGGGAGAGAGAGCAAATCAATGGAGATAAGCAAAACTCATTCGACTAAGAACACCTCGACTAATCCAAAGTGGTTTTACTATTTCCAAGCTATCCTTGAAACCCAACAATCTAGAACTTATGGATTTTCAATTTCAAATCATAAACTTATTTTCGTTTTGTACGACGGAATTGCATTAAGTTTGATTTTTAGAAAGCAGACCTTAAAATAACATTTTGCAAAGGAACTTTATAGACTTACCGTGACTTCGGCACGGGTGACAAGCTTATGGGGAACTTTATTGACATCAACACAATAGAACAACAATCTACAAAATAACAGTTCAAATTATATTAAGTTGGATATTCTTACTTACATTGAAGAAAATTAAAGCATTCCAGCATGATCCCAATGAAGTACATTACTCAAATAATGAAAAAAAAATTAATAAATATGAAGGCGATTCAGAAAAGAATTTGGATTTTGAAATGTCTCTTTATAAACAGCATACTATTTTCTTCATTTCCTATAGAAGGAACCTTAAAAGAGGATCTTAAAAGAAATGATAATTAAAGTAATGGCAATAAGGGTCAGGGAAGGTGCAGTTTGGAAAAAGTAAAATGGCCATTCAGCTTTTATAACCTTTTCAGAGGCGAGCTTTATCAGTATATTGAACAAAAATGAAGAGTAAGAAAAGAAAGCATGTCTGTTTATTCAAAATACTTGGATTGTTCGAGCCGTTTTTGTTGATTCGAGAGTAAAATGATGAAGTTTTCTGCACATAATCCTACTTGAATAGAATAGAATTTATGTCCAATAGAAGAAACGTTTCCAGAGTTTACATGATCTGCAAGTTTCCAGCTGCATTAAATTGAGAACAGTAAGTTCTAAGCTAACCTTGGATGATAATCTGCCGCCAACTTTTCCAATTTTGGTTTTAAATACACACATTTTCTGCACCAACTTGCCATCCTACAAATCCATATTAGTGAATACCAATTAATTCACAAAAAAGAAACAAAATCTGGCCTCCACACTGATTCTAGAATCAAAAGAATATAAACAAACTGCTAGATAAACTTGTGATTTTTCAACACAAAACATCTTGAATGGATAAATGATGTTGCATCATATGTCAAAATTATGATTATAATAAGAATACATACAGCGGCGGAAAAGAGTATCCTCTTCCAAAAGGGTATTCTCTAATGTAAAAACAAACGTTAACTAAATTCGAATGTTTGGGAAAACGAAGGAAGAATCGATCCCATCATCCAAAGAATCGCTAAATTCAACCAAGATAAGTCAAACATTGATCAATTTTAATCGATAATCCCAAATTTGTACTTTACAGCTCAATCAAAGATATTTGGTTTCCGGGTAAGGAAAGAAAATCCAGATGCAGCTGATTTAACAAGAAACTAGTCCTCTTCCGGCCTTTGGCGCTATCGCTAGACAACTAGTTAGAAAGAAGAACAAAAGAAAAGAAAAGAATACCAGCCACATGAATCTTAACAACCGTCAAATTCGACAAATACCCATTCCTAATCAAACCCTAGAATATAAAAGTACACACCAGACGACGATCGCCGCTTCATCGGCAAGTTGACCCAGTGAAATTACTTGATCGAACTCGCTCTCGCTGCAAATAGGCTTCAGCTGGACAGATACAGGCGACTCTTCGAGTTCCTGCAGAGGACCCTCTTGAGTCCAGGCGCTCAACTCCGAAAATTTCCCCTTCTTCAATCGGTTTCTCTCGGAATACGAGACAGATTTCCTCCGCAGATAAAGCGCCTTCACATCTGAGATAGCAAGAATCTGAACTTGAGAAAAAGAATTTCGGAACCCGCGTGAATGGTCCAGTAGCTTAGGCTTATTCACGCATGTCCGCGTTGGCTGGAACCATAAAGCTTCCAACATGTCGAGGAGAGCGAGAGAGATTTCTGTACAGAGAGAGAGAGAGAGAGGAGGAGGAGGGATTTATGTACAAAATCAGAGCAGGCATGCTCCGAGCTGACGAAAAATGCATGCATCATCCTTTTGTTCATTTATTTATTTTTATATAATTTCTGATTTTAATAATTAAGTTTAATAACACTTAAAAAATTAAAATATGTTTTCTGTCCTCTTAAGGGACGTTAACATCTTATTTTATTTTTATATCATGCAAATCTTGATCTTGCCCATAGGAAGGTCATGGACTCATGGCGGTAATGTTCCTAATGAAAGTGTCATGCTCCAAAGAGATCCGAGACAGAATAAGAAACAATTGAATCCGAAACGGACCAGATCATTTGACCATTAACTTTAAGTTTTACTAAATAACAGTGGAAATCTTATAAAATTTATTAAATAGTCAACGCCCATGGTCAATGGGCTAAAATAAGATCTAATAATGACATCAATGATAGCGTGATAATATATATCCAATGAACTATATAAAATTTAAATAAAAGTTATACATGTTTCCAAAAGAATGAAATTAACTAAAATGAAAATAAAGTCTCACATTTTATAAAATTGATGCAAGGAAAATGTACAAAAGTGTAAGTAGTAAACCAATTCACTAATAATGTAGTATGATTTTTATGAAAGTGGAATCACTTAAAGATTTTGAACACACTATGCCAAAGGCAAAATACATGAACATAAATAAAAGTGATACTAAGACGGTCTCAAAAGTCAAAACACTTTGATCAAGTTTAATATTTTGCGCCCAAAAAGACACGGTCATTAGTTGTTCTAATATTTATAGTTAACAACAATAAATAAAAATAAAATTTAAATAAACGTACATGCTCAATTTAAATACGTTCGATGAAAATAATTATTTAATATAAAAATATGTTGTACATAAAATTAAATTCATAAAGTTACGGCACCTAACCATAATACCATCATCAATATCATAATTGAAATTTCTTACTTTAAATTTGAATTTTTTAACATAAAAACAACCCAAGAACGATTGGGTCGAAAACTCAATCTTTTGCACTAAATCATCAAAATCATCACCAACATTAAAGCGAAATTGGCAGAATTTGCTGAGCTGAGGAGAGAAGAGGACTCGGGTTGTGTGAGTTTGAGAGATGTGGGTTTGGGTTTGCTGGAGTGGAGTAATGCGGGTTGGAATATGGGTGCTAGGTATTTGGGTTTGGGTAAGAGGGATATGGGATAGGTGGGTAGGTATTATTTTGGTATGGGCCATAAGGGTAATTGGGCCGATAGGATCCGTTCAGCCGATGATAACAATGGGTTGCGGAATGACCCACCTTATAACAAATTTGGCACTTGGGCCGATTTGATCTAGGTCGGGGAGACCGCCACCTGATTTGTGGATAACTGGCAGAGCCCGAACCGCGTAGCACCTGATTGTTCGGGAATGGAGGCACAAAATTAGGTCTCGCAAAATTCTGGTTGAACGATGGCCGAGGAGGACGGAAAGACCGCTGAAGGATGGCGTTGGCTTGAAGGGAGCTCAGATTTGGAAGTTAAGAAGAATTCTATTTCTCCAGACGAAAGTCATAGCTCTGAAAGAGGCTATGGACCTCGTCGAGAGTTGGTTTATCGGAGCGGCTCGTGATGGAGGCCACAAACGGATTATAGTCACTACCCAGACTACCAAGGAGGTAGATTAGGTGATCACGATAGAACACGGGCTTTCCGATGGCTGATAAGGTATTGCATATTTTTGTAATCTTCTATATATATGTTGTGGCCGACAGTCCATTCTTTCATAAATTGTGTAGTTGACAGCGTAAATCTGTTATTCTGGCCAAGGAAGTGGAGAAAAAATTTTGACTGAGAGCTATCAACATTTCATTTGCAGTGTTGAGGCTCACGATTTGGGGAAGAATTTCTTCGGAGAGAGAGGAGAAAATCCAGCTCATGATGAGCTTATTATAGCGCTGCCAAGTTGAAAAATCTGGATTCAGTTGGGATTCAAGAAATTGGGGAGGAGAAGGAAAGAACCATTAAGGATGTTGTCAATCCCGTTTGCAATGACAACATTGAGAAGTTGTGCTTTCCAGACGAGAAAATTTGTTGAATCAAATTTAATTGTTAAAGTTTGATTCATTGAGGGGAAATGAGGAAGAGAGGCAATAATGAGAGAATTTGGAACTGTAGAGCTTGAAGACGCCATGACTTTAAAACCAAGTCAAGATTTTGAGAATGAGGAAGGAGACAGAAGAAGGAAGAGAGAACAAGTGAGAGTGATTGTGAGAGAGAGATTTCTCTCCTGTATATTTGTCAACTTGAATGAATCATGATTACAATATAAATGTCTATGTATATGTTAACATAATGCCAAAGTTAAATAAGAAAAATGCTATAATTAATAATAAGTCATACGTAGGAGATAAACCATAGTGCTATATGCTAACAGATGGCTCTCGTGTCACACTAAAAAGGCTAATAATTCAGGTTCCTAAATTAAGGTTACTCCATTCATCTTTGAAATTATAGTTTTCACTTCATCCAATATATAACAATTTGTAGAAAAACACATCACGTGACAGAAGGTTCTTATCCAAAATCTTCTGCTTTATATCTTCTTCATTGATCATCCTCCAGCTCTCTCAGCCATTCATATGATATAACATTCTCAAGATTATAATTAATAAAATGCAACTATCTGGAACAGATGTAGAGTGGTCCAAACTATGTAACCTTTCCTTTGACTCGTCCCGTCGAAACAAAACCAACTATACGAAGCAATTTTAGGTAAACATAACTAAGCTCGGAGACGGTAGGTGCTTCGTTTCCTACTCGTGGAAGATTAATTTCTTCTTCCAAACTTCTGATTATAGAATTTGTTGACAAAGTTAATCGAGCGTTAATGATTGAGTGTTCATCGGAGATGTCAATTATTCAAAAAGAAATATAAGATATTGATTGCATGAACCCATAATTTGGAATCCATATTGATTTTTATATGTTTTTATATTTTACCTTTAATTTTTCTTTTATTTTCTCGAACTTGATAAAATACTGTTTCAGCCGTTGATATCATCCGAGACTCTCGTTTTGATGCTACGTGGCAGATGATTATTGCCTTTGATGTACACGCGGCATCATATTAAGGGTGTAGGTGAATTATAAAACCTAGAAGGCTAGAACAAGCCGACCAAGCTGTAAGATACACGTGTACCAATTATCTCATTACACGTACGAAAAAGAGGATCATACAGTTGACTTCTATTTGGATTCTACTTTCATCAAGCTAATCTTCATGCATATTATATTTTCAGATGTATAATTTTTGTAAAATATTATTTTCTAAAACTTATGTAAATGATTATTAACTTAGAATTTTTAATATAAAATTAGAACATTAATATCATAATTAAAACATAAAATCATGAGAATAACATAGAAATTTGACTCGTAGAAGTAGAACTAGGATCCATAGTTATGAAATGTACGAGCATTCATCACCTAGAGATATTAAACAAGCCAGCCGAGCCTTTTCTGGCTCACCGAGTCTAACGAGTTGATTCTAAAAAATTTTCAACTCGAGTCGGCTCGCGAACCACAAGCCGGCCCAACGAGCCTAACGAACTGAATTTAACGAGCCGAGATTATTTAAATAAAATTATGTTATAACATAGAAGTTTGACCTGTAGAAGTAGAACTAGGATCCATAGTTATGAAATGCACGGGTATTCCTCACCTGTATTTTGTCAAAAAAGTTAAGAAAATCTCTCTCTCTCTCTCCCCAAAAGAACCTGACCATGCATGCTGTGCAAGCTAGCAGTGAGTTGGTTCGTTCCCTCATCTACCAAAATCTCCTCATGATCCTATTTAAGGGTCTTCTCTTCTTCATCTTCTTCCTCCAGTCCATATATATTTCACAGACAAACACTGCAATTTTCTCCAGCAATGGTTGTTCGTAGACTTTTCTTTCTCTCTCTGCTATTTCTCTTGAAGACCGTTTCGTCTTCTTCCCCTCCTCTGCATGTAAGGCCTTTTTACGACAAAGTGTCCGTGCAATCTTCAGAGCATCCGCCGTGGGCGACAGTTAAAGCTCGTGAATATGTTGGTTTGAAGCCGAGAAAAGTACTTGATGGATCGAGGATAAGATCCGAAAGAGGGGATGTGGAAAGTTGTTTGCCGAAAGGGTTTCGCCGGTCTTCTGCTCCGAGTAGATACGTGAACTATCAAACCCTAGATTCTTCTGCATGTTCTTCTTCTTCGTCAGACAAGAGGGTTTCGACGCCATGAAGAGAAAAATGTATTGATATTTTAATGAAATGAACATGTATAAAACCTTTCAAGTTTGCTTATGCTAATGTTCTAGTTTTAGTCAAATTTGCTATGAATTCGAATTTTTGTATTATTTTTCATTTATTAATAAATGCTTATGAATAATAGTTAATTAAATTATTAATTTAACGTTAATTAACAAAAATTAGTGGAGTGCTTAGAAGAATATTATGGAAATATATTTGAATTTGAAATGATTGATTTAAATATTATGAAGTTAAATGATTTTATTCTTTTTTAATTAAAAAAAAAGTCCTCATTTATAAGATATAGATAGTTACCTTATATTTACAAATCATCATATTTCCCAAATTATTTCGTACTCTTTGCTCACTTTGACCCAGATTCCGTCAAAATTAAACTATGAATTTATTTTAATAGAATAAACTTTAAATTTTGAGATTCATTTTTTAAAATTTTTATTTATTTTTTTCAGAAAAATGAACGTTGAATTTTGCACAGTGAAGAAAATGAATTTTGATTTTTTTTAGTTTTGTTACGTTCGATTTTGTAAAACCCGTCAATTTTAATAGTTGTAAAAAATTTGAATAAATTTTTCGCGAGTTTTAAGTGTAAATAATTGGGATCAATTTCGTTAATTTACGGTAGGAATTTAGACCGTGAAACCGAACGTTCAATTAAAGGTAATCAATTGTAAAAATTTAATAAAAAGAATTAACTAAAATTTAAAATCAAAAATTAAATAAAAAGAATTAAATAGATTAAATATAAAATAAAATAATTAATAAAATAAATAAAATAAAATAATTAATAAAATAAAAGAGAAAAGTTAAAAGATAAGGTTTCAAAAGAAACCTTATCCCTGCTCCCTACAGAACCCAAAAACCAGAAGGGGAGAAAGAGAGCCGCGCGAGGGAGAACCGCCAATGACGGAACGACCTCCGTTCGTCGAGATTTTGGTGTCAAAACGTTCGCCTCGAAGCGTAGATCAACGTTTGTGAAGGGCATTTTTGAAGGTAACTCCTATTTCTCTCGATTTTTGCCCGAGAAGTTTCGGGTTTTAGGTTTTTTTGTAGATCTACGATTTAGGGTTGTTTTTTTTGTGTTTTTGGTAGGAAACGATTGGAGAGGAGTCGAGTAACGCGTTGGAAACAATTTTTGGCGAAAAAAGAGGTAAGAATTTGTGATTTTCGCCGCGGGTTGGTCGTCGGTCGATCGCCGGAGCTTCGTCGGCGTTCGGCGATCGACGGTCGAGTCAACTCGACCATGGGCTGAGTCAACTCGGGCTATGGGCCGAGTTGGCTCAGGCCCAAGGCCGAGTTGACTCTGGCCAGGGCCGAGTTGGGCCCGACTGGGCTTGGCCCAGCCCGATTCAGATTTGGGCCAGGCTGACCCAGGCCCTTTGGCCTTCTGGGTCGGGTTCGACTTGGGTCCATTGGGCCGAGTCTGACCTGACCCATCAGGCTGGGTCTACCCAGCTCATTCGGGTCGAACCCGCCTGGTCCGACCCGATTTGGGTTTGGGCCGGGTCTGGCCCGAGCCCAGTTGGAATGGGTTGGTTCGGGTCAAACCGATCCGACCCAGGCCAACCTGAACCAGGCCGACACGACCCGAACCGGTTTGATCTGACCCAAACCAAACCCAGACCGACCCGAACCAGGCCCACCAGAACCGGTACGACCCGACCCGGTGCAGTCAAAGTCAACGGTTGACTTTGACCGCTGATCGTTGACTTTGACCGGACCGTTGACTTTGACCGGACCTTTGACTTTGCCTTTGACTTTTGACCGTTGACTTTGACTTTTTGACCAAAAAGTCAACCCGAGCCATTTTGGCCCGTTTTCGCCCCGGTTCGTAGTTTATATCGTTTCTGGACCGAATTGGACCTTAACGGAGCTCATTCCTTGTGTTGTTTCTCAGATTCTGAGGATTTTGCTGATTTGGAAGCAATTCCTGAGGAGCCACGGTTCACTGAGGATAGGAGGACTCGCCGCCGGGGTATGGGTTATTATACTTACTACGTTATACCTATATGCACATGCACGTATATTATTTTTGGTGGGATACCACTACTATTGAGGTCGGCATTTTTATTGGCATGATCATATTGCATTATTGTGGCATATATATTGATGACTGATCTAACTACCTAGTGGAATTTATATGCCATGTTTTACTTACCTTTGCCGACGGGTTGTATTTGAGATTTCCCTGAGATTTATTATCTTTAGCATGCAGATAGCTTCGTACTTGCATTTGATATTGTTCATGCATTGGTTTTCTGCTGTGCCATTTGGAGTTTGATACTGGAGATAACCGTCTGGCACTCTTAGCTGGGCCCTTATGCTAGGAGTATCAGGGGGTTTTGCCCAGTTGTTGTGGTACTCCCCACGCTTGTTTGGATAGGGTACGCCCCCTGAGAATAGGCGGAATGTAGGGTACGCCCCCTTAGAATAGGCGGAATGTAGGGTACGCCCCCTGAGAATAGGCGGAATGGGCTCGGAGTATGCTCGCCCAGTTACCCGACCTGGCCAGTGTCTGTTCGTTGCTACCCCGGTATGTTAAGTCCACCTTGTGGACCCCTTGGGCCCAGGGTTGAGTGGTTCGTCCCTCCTGGTGTCTCCTAGCGCGTGTCCCGGTGGCCCAGGGCTGAGTGGTTCGTCCCTCCTGGTGGTTGACCTTTTCTCTTCTCCCTATGAGGCCCTGCCTGGTGTTATCGCGGCCTTTCTGTGTTGGTGTGGTTCGGAGGATCCGTGAGTGACCTCCCTTTTCACTGTACACCTGGACATATATTTTTATGATAGAATTGTTGATGTGGGCCTATTTTCACTATATATACTTATTTTATCGTTAGCCCCATTAACCGTTTTAAATGGATAATAAGAAGAGAAATGAATAACATTAAAACTGGTTTTGATCTTTAAAACGTGCATTGATTTAATAAGGCATGCATCATTGGGTGGTAGGTATAACATCCCATACTGAGTTTGTCACTCACCCCATCGACTCCCCCTTACAGGTAAAGGAAGGAAGGCTAGGAAGTGAGGCCTGTCGTGTTTGGATTTTCCCTAGAGTCTTACCTTTTATTTTCCACAGCTCTGTACTATGTAAGACATTCGAGATTGTACCTTATTTTGGCATGTAATTATTTTCATTTATCTTGTATTTCTACGTATGTTTGTACTCTCTTTTATTTGTTGCTTCGAGGAGGTCCTGGATTAGTGCTAAACTTCCGCATTTAGCCTTAGGTTAGACGGTGGACCTCTCCGAGGTTGATCGTTTAACCTGGCGTTTCTGTTAGGCCCCCTCTCGGGTTGTGACAGAAATTGATTGGTATCAGAGAGCAATGTTCAATGACCTCTTAGTGACAAATGTTTGAGATCAAGTATGAGCAGATAGTAGGATACGTGGAAAGAATGATTGATGAAAAATGCTAATGTAGTACAATCTCATGTTTTGCAGAAGAGTCACAATGCCAAAGAGGAGGAGAGTTCCTCGTAACCCCGATTAGGACCCTAGCACCATGTCTTCTATATTGGAGGCTTTGCGGAACCTGGTGAGCGGTGCTCAAGCTCCACCTCCACCTCCGGCTCCTGTTCCTAGCCCTGATCCCACCCCTACTTCGACGATCACCCGGGGGGTATACTTTCGTGAGTTCAACGAACTCAACCCTCCAACTTTTGTGGGTGGTACTGATACAGCGAAGGCTGAGAACTGGCTTTTGGTTATGGAGCTTAACTTCGAGACTCTCCAGACGCCGGCTGAGTACAGAGTTCCTATAGCTGTCCATTTTCTGAGGGAGGCAGCTAGGCGCTGGTGGTTAGCCATCCGCGGTGAGTTTAATGTCGAGTCTATGGGATGGGCTGAGTTCACTTCTCTGTTTCGTAGCCAGTTCAGCAGCAGAGAGTATAGGGGCATGATGACTAGAGCATATTACGAGCTAGTGCAGGGGTCTACATCTGTGACTGATTATTACAATCGTTTTATTCACTTGTTACCATATTCTTGAGGGGTCAGTGTGGAGGCCCAGGTTATTAAATTTATTCAGGGCTTAAATTTCAGTATCAAGCGAATTGTAGCTGTGAACCAGTATGATAGTTTGCTTCGGGCTTATGAGGCCGCCCTGAGGATAGAGAGGTTGTGTAGCTCGGGTGATAGCACCTCTCAGCACGGATCAGACCGTCGATTTTCAGGGAGGAAGATGACTAGGAGGGGTCAGCGACAGGTGTCAGATCATGGTGGCAGTGCTAGTCGCTCTTCTGGATCTAGTGGTGGATCGTCCGGAAGCAGTAGGTACTCCCCTTATTCTTGCCATACCTGTGGCCAGCCTGGTCATTTTAGGAGGGAATGTCCGCTGAACCAACCTCAGGGGCAGCAGCCGCGACACTCCTTTCACATTCCTGCAGCTGCTGAGTCATTCTCCCCTCCGAGGCAGCAGCCGCAACACTCCTTTCATATTCCCACAGCTACCGATTCATTCTCCCCTCCGGGCCAGCATCGGGGACAGACCCGACCACCTTTTCAGCAGGCTCAGTTTCAGACACCCCAGCGCCGAGCAGAGGATAGGCCTGTTACTGATACTCCTTATCGACCGATCAGGCAGCCCTTTGCTAGTGGTTCACCTCCTGTTCAGCAGCAGAGGACAGGTGGATTTCGTGGATCTACCACCAGAGCCAGCGGCCGTGGTCGCGATTATAAGGGCAAGGGAGTTGCTGGTCAGTCATATGCAGTGGACCAGGCCGATTATTTTCCTGTGCCAGACCAGCCTGCGGTTGTGGATGGTACGATTCTGATCTTCCATACTTTTGCTCGGGTTTTATTTGATACTGGGGCGTCGCATTCGTTTATTTCTGCTGATTTTGCTGAGGTGTTGGGTTTGGCCATCGAAGAGATGGGAACCCCTTTCTTCTTGAATACTCCGCTGGGCGACAGGAGTGAGGTTGCTTATATCTGTAGATCAGTTTGTGTGGTGATCGACGATTGCAAGTTTTCAGCCGATCTTATTGTCCTGCCTTTGAAGCAGTTTGACGTCATTCTGGGTTGTGATTGGCTGATGAAATATCAGGCGATAGTTGATTGCCGCTTGAGGCGGGTTACAGTTACCTCGAAGTCTGGCAGGGTTGTTACCTACCACCGAGGTCCTTGTACGGGGATTGTGAACACTATGTTTAGGGTATGTTTACGAGGCAGGAGTGGATTGGAACAGTATGAGGGACTTTGGTCGATGGACCTAGACCTTGAGACCGCGGTGCAGGAGATTGATGTCTCAGTTTTCAGGGAGTACGATGACGTATTTCCTGATGAGCTACCGGGTTTACCTCCAGACAGAGAGATTGAGTTTTGTATCGATCTCGTTCCAGGGGCTACTCCCGTTTCTATACCTGCCTACAGGATGTCACCCACTGAGTTAGTGGAACTGCGTAAGCAGTTAGAGGATCTGCAGAGCAAAGGATTTATCAAGGAGAGTGGGTCGACCTGGGGCTCTCCCGTTTTGTTTGCTAAAAAGGCGGATGGATCGTTGAGGTTATGTGTTGATTATCGGAGGCTGAACATGGTTACTGTTAAGAACAAGTACCCGCTTCCACTTATTGACGACCTCTTTGGTCAGCTCGGTGGTTCACGATATTTTTTGAAGATTGATCTGAGTACAGGGTATCATCAGGTGAAGATTCGGGAGGAGGATATACCCAAGACTGTTTTCCGGACCAGATATGGACATTTTGAGTTCTTGGTCTTACCGTTCGGGCTTACGAATGCCCCAGCGGTGTTTATGGATCTTATGAACAGGATATTCCGGCCTTATCTGGATCGGTTTATGGTAGTCTTCATTGATGATATCCTGATTTATTCGAAGACTCGTCGTGAACATCGTGAGCACCTCCGCATTGTCCTGCAGACCTTGAGGGAGCATCAGTTGTATGCGAAGCGCGGTAAATGTGATTTCTGGGCTTCTGAGGTGAAGTTCTTGGGCCATATTGTTTCGCGGGATGGTATTTCTGTTGATCCTGCGAAGATTGAGGCAGTAGTGGGCTGGCCACCACCCAAGAACGTCTCGGAGATTCATAGCTTCCTCGGGTTAGCTGGATATTATCGGCGCTTTGTGCAAAACTTTTCTTCTATTGTCGCGCCGCTTACCAAACTCACTCGCAAGGATGTGCGGTTTGTTTGGGATGTCGACTGTCAGAATGCCTTCGAAGAATTGAAGCGAAGGTTGACCAGTGCTCCTATTCTGACAGTTCAGGATGGGAACCTTCCCTATGCTGTGTATACCGACGCCTCCGGGGTTGGTTTGGGGTGTGTTTTGATGCAGCAGGGTAAGGTTGTGGCTTATGCCTCTCGACAGTTGAAGCCCCACGAGCGGAATTATCCTACCCACGACCTAGAACTCGCTGCCATCGTCTTTGCTTTGAAGATATGGCGGAGTTATTTATATGGGGTCAGCTTTCAGGTTTTCTCCGATCACAAGAGTTTAAAGTACTTGTTCACTCAGAAGGACCTCAACTTGAGGCAGCGCAGATGGGTGGAGTATTTGGAGGATTATGATTTTAGTCTGGAATACCACCCAGGCAAGGCTAATGCAGTGGCTGATGCATTGAGCCGGTATCCTCGTGCTTCCATTTCCTGCATGATTCTGGATGAGTGGAGGAAATCTTTGGTGATTGGGGATTTTCAGTTGCAGTATCATGATACTGGGAGCCAGGCTTACATCTACCATGTAGTGGCTACACCATCGATGCTCACGAGGGTGAAGCAGCTACAGGGACAGGATGAGGAGCTTGTATTCAGGGTGGGACAGCTTCAGAATGGGGAACAGCTTGAGGGTTGGTCGGTGAATGCTGTTGGGGACCTATTCTATCGTGGTAAGGTGGCGGTTCCCCACATCGCCAACTTGAGGCAGGCTATTTTGGATGAGGCGCACAGATCCAGTTTTGCCATCCACCCCGGCAGTACCAAAATGTACCAGGATCTGAAGCGTCAGTACTGGTGGGTTGGCATGAAGAGAGAGGTAGCAGAATTTGTTGCCCGATGCATGACCTGCCAGAGAGTTAAAGCCGAGCACCAGCGGCCAGCGGGTTTGCTCCAGCCATTACCGATTCCGGAATGGAAGTGGGAGGACATTACCATGGACTTCGTTACCCATCTTCCCAGGACTCCTCAGAGATTTGATTCTATCTGGGTTATTGTTGATCAATTGACGAAGTCGGCACATTTCATTCCTATTCTGATGACTTTTTCTGTTGCCAAGCTCAGTCGGTTATATGTGCAGAACATTGTTCGTCTTCATGGGGTACCTTTGAGCATTGTATCTGACCGTGATCCTCGTTTCACTTCGGATTTATGGAGAGGATTGCAGAGGGAGCTCGGTACGAAGACCCAGATGAGTACTGCACATCATCCCCAGACAGATGGGCAGTCCGAGAGGACTATTCAGATCTTAGAGGATATGTTGAGGTCCTGTATTCTGGATTTTGGTAGCAGTTGGATAGACCACTTGCCACTGGTTGAGTTTGTGTACAACAACAGCTTCCAAACCAGCATCGGGGTTTCTCCGTTTGAGGCTTTGTATGGTCGGCCATGTCGTTCTCCTTTGTGTTGGGCTGAAAAAGAAGAACGACTGGCGCTGAGGCCTGATATCATTCGAGAGACCACAGAGAAGATCCACCAGATTCGTGAGAGGCTGAAGGTCGTGCAGAGTCGTCAAAAGAGTTATGCAGACCTGAAGAGACGTGAGGTGGAGTTTGATGCTGGGGACTTTGTCTTCGTGAAGGTTCATCCTACCCGTGGTGTCAGCAGGTTTGGGGTGAAGGGAAAGTTAGCCCCGAGGTACATTGGACCGTTCCAGATTGTTGAGAGGATTAAAGTGGTGGCTTACCGGCTGGAATTACCTCCTCAGTTGGGGCATGTGCACAATGTTTTCCATATATCCCAACTGAGGAAGTACACTCCTGATCCGTCTCACAATGTTTCGTGGGAGAAGGTAACGGTCCAGGCTGAAGCGACGTACGACGAGGTGCCATAAAAGATTTTGGGACGCGAGCTTCGGCGTTTTCGTCGTCGGGAGGCTTCGTATGTTCTGGTGCAATGGAGGAACCACACAGACAAAGAAGCTACATAGGAGCTAGAGTCCGATATGGTGAATAGGTATCCTAGATTTTTCTACGATGTGTAGTTGGGGCGAATTTCGGGGGCGAATTTCATAAAAATGGAGAAAAGATGTAAAACTCGTCAATTTTAATAGTTGTAAAAAATTTGAATAATTTTTTCGCGAGTTTTAAGTGTAAATAATGGGGATCAATTTCGTTAATTTACGGTAGGAATTTAGACCGTGAAACTGAACGTTCAATTAAAGGTAATCAATTGTAAAAATTTAATAAAAAGAATTAACTAAAATTTAAAATCAAAAATTAAATAAAAAGAATTAAATAGATTAAATATAAAATAAATAAAATAAAATAATTAATAAAATAAAAGAGAAAAGTTAAAAGATAAGGTTTCAAAAGAAACCTTATCCCTGCTCCCGACAGAACCCAAAAACCAGAAGGGGAGAAAGAGAGCCGCGAGAGGGAGAACCGCCGATGACGGAACGACCTCCGTTCGTCGAGATCTTGGTGTCAAAACGTTCGCCTCGAAGCGTAGATCAACGTTTGTGAAGGGCATTTTCGAAGGTAACTCCTATTTCTCTCGATTTTTGCCCGAGAAGTTTCGGGTTTTAGGTTTTTTGTAGATCTACGATTTAGGGTTGTTTTTTTTGTTTTTTTGGTAGGAAACGATTGGAGAGGAGTCGAGTAACGCGTTGGAAACAATTTTCGGCGAAAAAAGAGGTAAGAATTTGTGATTTTCGCCGCGGGTTGGTCGTCGGTCGGTCGCCGGAGCTTCGTCGGCGTTCGGCGATCGACAGTCGAGTCAACTCAACCATGGGCTGAGTCAACTCGGGCTATGGGCCGAGTTGGCTCAGGCCCAAGGCCGAGTTGACTCTGGCCAGGGCTGAGTTGGGCCCGACTGGGCTTGGCCCAGCCCGATTCAGATTTGGGCCAGGCTGACCCAGGCCCTTTAGCTTTCTGAATCGGGGTCCATTGGGCCGAGTCTGACCCGACCCATCAGGCTGGGTCTACCCAGCCCATTAGGGTCGCACCCGCCTGGTCCGACCCGATTTGGGTTTGGGCCGGGTCTGGCCCGAGCCCAGTTGGAATGGGTTGGTTAGGGTCAAACCGATCCGACCCAGACCAACCCGAACCAGGCTGACCGGAACTTGTCCGACCCGACCCGAACCGGTTTGATCTGACCCAAACCAAACCCAGACCGACCCGAACCGGTCCGACCCGACCCGGTGTAGTCAAAGTCAACAGTTGACTTTGACCGTTGACCGTTGACTTTGACTTTGATCGGACCGTTGACTTTGACTTTTGACCGTTGACCTTTGATTTTTTGACCAAAAGTCAACCCGAGCCATTTTGGCCCCTTTTTCGCCCCGGTTCGTAGTTTATATCGTTTCTGGACCGAATTGGACCTTAACGGAGCTCATCCTTGTGTGTTTCTCAGATTCTGAGGATTTTGCTGATTTGGAAGCAATTCCTGAGGAGCCACGGTTCACTGAGGATACGAGGACTCGCCGCCGACGTATGAGTTATTATACTTACTACGTTATACCTATATGCACATGCACGTATATTATTTTTGGTGGGATACCACTACTATTGTGGTCGGCATTTTTATTGGCATGATCATATTGCATTATTGTGGCATATATATTGATGACTGATCTAACTACCTAGTGGAATTTATATGCCATGTTTTACTTACCTTTGCCGACGGGTTGTATTTGAGATTTCCCTGAGATTTATTATCTTTAGCATGCAGATAGCTTCGTACTTGCATTTTATATTGTTCATGCATTGGTTTTCTGCTGTGCCATTTGGAGTTTGATACTGGAGATAACCGTCTGGCACTCTTAGCTGGGCCCTTATGCTAGGAGTATCAGGGGGTTTTGCCCAGTTGTTGTGGTACTCCCCACGCTTGTTTGGATAGGGTACGCCCCCTGAGAATAGGCGGAATGTAGGGTACGCCCCCTTAGAATAGGCGGAATGTAGGGTACGCCCCCTGAGAATAGGCGGAATGGGCTCGGAGTATGCTCGCCCAGTTACCCGACCTGGCCAGTGTCTGTTCGTTGCTACCCCGGTATGTTAAGTCCACCTTGTGGACCCCTTGGGCCCAGGGTTGAGTGGTTCGTCCCTCCTGGTGTCTCCTAGCGCGTGTCCCGGTGGCCCAGGGCTGAGTGGTTCGTCCCTCCTGGTGGTTGACATTTTCTCTTCTCCCTATGAGGCCCTGCCTGGTGTTATCGCGGCCTTTCTGTGTTGGTGTGGTTCGGAGGATCCGTGAGTGACCTCCCTTTTCACTGTATACCTGGACATATATTTTTATGATAGAATTGTTGATGTGGGCCTATTTTCACTATATATACTTATTTTATCGTTAGCCCCATTAACCGTTTTAAATGGATAATAAGAAGAAAAATGAATAACATTAAAACTGGTTTTGATCTTTAAAACGTGCATTGATTTAATAAGGCATGCATCATTGGGTGGTAGGTATAACATCCCATACTGAGTTTGACACTCACCCCATCGACTCCCCCTCTACAGGTAAAGAAAGGAAGGCTAGGAAGTGATGCCTGTCGTGTTTGGATTTTCCCTAGAGTCTTACCTTTTATTTTCCACAGCTCTGTACTATGTAAGACATTCGAGATTGTTCCTTATTTTGACATGTAATTATTTTCATTTATCTTGTATTTCTACGTATGTTTGTACTCTCTTGTATTTGTTGCTTCGAGGAGGTCCTGGATTAGTGCTAAACTTCCGTATTTAGCCTTAGGTTAGACGGTGGACCTCTCCGAGGTTGATCGTTTAACCTGGCGTTTCTGTTAGGCCCCCTCTCGGGTTGTGACAGATTTCAAGTTAAATTTTTTGGTTTAGACTCTGTTTGAGTCATTTCAGACTCAGTTTTGAGTTGTTTTAGTTGGTTTATGCTCGGTTAAATCAGTGTTATTTGGTTTTTGCAATTTTTTAAAAATTCAAATTAAAATTATATTTAAATATAATATTGATTTGCTTTGGTTACTATCACGAGTGGGGTTTAATATGCTCAATGCGTAAAAATCGAGATTTATTTTAGGGTAATTATCGATTTGAACCATGTACTATACACTGTATTTCAGTTTGCCCCATGTACTAAAAAAACGGCAAACCGAACCTTGTATATTTATTCTATTATCAGTTTTAACCTTCTATCAACAATTTCATTAAACCTTCATTTAAAAAATTACCTAACGATATTGAATTCAATTGAAATTTTTACTACATGTTCACTACTTAATGAGAAGATAATCTGAAAAATTTCGTGATTTTTAACACATGTACGATTTATTGTAATTTTATTTTAGTATTTTATAAAAATATTATAATAAATCATACAAATTTTAGAAAATCACAAAAATGTTTCTATTATCTACCCATGGTTGGTTGAATGTGTGAAAAACTTTTGAAATAAATCAAATATTGTTTGATATTTTTTTAAAAATTAATTTATAAAGTAAAGAAGAAAGTGAGATTAATTTAAAAAAATACTAAAAGATATTATATTTATTTGAAACGTTTTCCATGTGTTCCCCATATCATGGGTAGATAATAGAATGTTTTTCGTAATTTTCTAAAATTTGTATGATTTATTATAATATTTTTTTAAAATACTAAAATAAAATTACAATAAATTGTATATGTTTTAAAATATAACAAAACTTTTCAGATTATCTTTTCATTAAGTAGTGAACATGTGGTGAAAATTTCAAGTAAATATAATATTTTTTAGTAATTTTTTAAATGAGGGTTTAACGAAATTATTAATAGAAGGTCAAAACTATAACAGAATTAAAGTACATGGCTCGGTTTTCTGGTTGTTTTAGTACAAGAGGCTAACTGAAATGCAGTACATAATACAAGGTTCAAATCAATAATTACCTTTTATTTTATTAAAATAAGAAATGTTAATTTTACTCTCTAATTTTATATTATAATAATTATTAATCTATGTAATTAATTAATTAATTATAATTTAATTGTTTTAATTAACGGGGAAAACGCAATTGCTACTTATAGTTAATTTTATAAATTAAATAGATATTATTTTATTAAAATAGGTGGAAAAAATTGGACTTATAAAATCTAAAAAGTAAACTTAATATACGAAACTAAATGCAATGAGTAATAAATGTGGAAACTGAATCATTATCCATGATTAAGATTAATCAGCCTGGCTGCCATTATCATCCATGGCAAGGGTTGTTAGCT
This sequence comes from Begonia masoniana, assembly GCA_022432975.1. NCBI lineage: Eukaryota > Viridiplantae > Streptophyta > Magnoliopsida > Cucurbitales > Begoniaceae > Begonia > Begonia masoniana. The sequence continues at coordinate 48,295,658 of CM039509.1, read as the reverse complement.
ACCTGAATTATGATCGACAAAGATTGATAGCGACGGAATCTAGAGAGAGAGAGAGAGGGTCTGACTTCTTCTGAGCCAGCCATTGATACTCACGCAACATAACGAGAAGCGGAGACCGTAACATCTTCTCCTTTTCTGCTGGAATCCCTCGGAAATTTCTGTTCTTGTTTAATTCAATTCAGAGTTGGTTCTTGTACAAGAGTTTTCTTTCTTCCGAGTTTTAAGTTTCAATGGGGTGCTCTTCTTCTCTTCCTGGTAAATTCTTCCGCTAAATTTCGTTGATCCCACTGCTGTCGGATGTGGTTTTTTCTTTCGGAATATGTATTTTTATTGAAAATTTCGTCTTGGTATGGTCGATTATATTGATTTTTCTCATCGACGTGGTCTGATTGATTCCCTGAAAACGGGTTTTTCTGGGTTCCATTTCTAATTCTGGTTTTCGGGTATCCGCTTTTATGCAACGTTCTACTCATTTTGATCACTTGTCCGATTGTAATTTTTCCCTTTCTTTTGATCGAATTGCGGTTAGCAGATAGAACGCCTGGCCGATTGGGGAGCTTGAATTCAGAAACTGGATCGATTGATTCCAAGAATCTTCGCGTGAAGGTAAGTAATTACATCAAAAGTCGCCTATAAACATTGTAGTTTCTTAATTTATAATCATTTAAGTTGGGGACTTGTTTTTTTTAAACTCAAACCCTCAGGGGTTTTCAATTTCATTCTTTTAAATGGAATTCGGATATGCTGAATCATTTCAAGATGGTCATCAGGGGAAAGAAATAGTTCATAACATGCTTAATTTCCTTGTCTGTGTTGGACTTAATATTTATGACTTCATATTCATTTTACTCTCTGTGCAGCTGGTTTTGTTGGGTGACTCTGGTGTTGGTAAAAGCTGTATAGTTCTACGCTTTGTTCGTGGTCAGTTTGATCCCACCTCCAAGGTCCTGACTATAGCTCTATACTTCTCAGCTTACCTCGACTTTTCGTTCTCTCTATCTTCATTTTGCATATCAACTTAGCCATCTTATTTTGTCCATAATGATGCTTTTCTATGAACTTTTCATGTTGCAGCTGCTTAATTTTGTTGTTGCAGGTTACGGTCGGTGCTTCGTTCTTGTCTCAGACGATAGCATTGCAAGATTCAACAACAGTTAAATTTGAAATATGGGATACTGCTGGGCAAGAAAGGTAGTATATCTTAATCATAATACAGACATACACTTGCCTTTCAACATGATATTAAGTTGTCATGATTGAAATTTTAGTTCCAATCAGAATCTCATTTCCCCCCGCTTTATCTCTCCTTTCACCTTCTCCCATTGACCCTATTCTTGAATGACTTGAATTTTTAATCGGATGCCATAATTCAGGTATGCAGCTCTAGCGCCACTTTACTACCGAGGCGCTGCAGTTGCAATTGTTGTGTATGATATTACAAGCCCTGAGACCTTCACGAAAGCACAATACTGGGTTAAGGTCTGTTTTCATTTCGCTTACAATATTTTAGGTTATTTGATCTTATTCATTTTACCAGTTTCATTTTTCGGTTAAGATTTTGTTTTTAATCAAGTGCATAGTGTAGGAAATCTTATCAAGAGTGTCATCGTGTTTATCATTTTAATATGGTTTTTTCCAACTATAAGACAATTGTTTATCACTAGTTGTTTCTTGATCGGGTGAAGATCTCTTCCTCCAACTTCTTGTAATATTTTGTTTCTAATACAAAGTTTTTATTTAAAAAAAAGAATATCATCGTATTTGCGTATTTATTTCCTCTAAAATAGTGATCCCTTGTTCCCGTTTGGATTTGTATGGAAAACTAAAACATTTTATCATTGTTTTCAGTTTAGTATTCGAGTCTGTCTAAGGTTAGAGTTTTTTTTGTGTACTCTATTCCACTTCCTTGGTGAAAATAGATTTCTATTTCACTTTATCTCTTTCTATTAAGTTAATAGTTTTCATCTTGAGTGTGGATGTTAATAAACCAATTTTATTGCAAGTTTACCAGACAATATATTGATGCTGGGGGTTACTAGTTGGTGTAATTGCTTCCCTTTTTGTGATTAATTATTAGAAAAAATAACCACTAAATAAAAAGGTTAAGCCAATGTCTAAGATTCCCTGGTTTTAGCAATCACTCTCTTTTGAAACATTAAGACCTTGAATCGACTATGGAATTTCTTTTTTCATTGTCGGAATCTGAAGCTAATCACACTATCTTCCACAACAGAAAATTTAGTTTCCTGGAGAAAACTCATTGGGCTCCTTATGATCAATGCTATAAGGCTAGTTGGATAGATTACTCCATTGTATGAGGCAAATAGTTGATTCTTGCTTCCATCATCTTTGCTTTAAGACCCTTAAGTTGCTTTTGATTTTGGATGAACTCTTAATAAATGCGTTTTGCTACTAATTACAGGAGCTTCAAAAACATGGCAGCCCTGATATCGTCATGGCCCTAGTTGGAAACAAAGCCGATCTACACGAAAGACGGGAAGTTACTGTTCAGGTGAGGGCATTCGGGTATTTTTCGTCAAAGTAGAAAAACGGAAAGAATGTTAAAAATTGAAGGATTGCCTGTGTTGCTAATTGATCTGATAAGATGTTCATGTTCTGTGGGTGAAGGATGGGATAGAGTATGCTGAGAGGAATGGGATGTTCTTCATTGAGACATCTGCAAAGACAGCAGACAATATAAATCAGCTATTTGAGGTACACAAGTCTATAAATTGTTGTCAAGGGTCTGATTAATACAAATTTATAAATTTATGATCTCTTGGTTTACCAGGAAATCGCGAAACGACTTCCGCGACCAACTTCAACCTCGATGGGAAATTAATTCGAATTAGTAGAAATTCAATCCAGTCAGAAGCAACTGTGTCATATGATTTTGATAGTAAACTTGTGCATATTTTAAATTTGCAAGTGTTATGAGATTGATCATGAGCCAGTTTGGAATGTTTCTTTAAAAAATATTAAACTAGTGTTGATTCGGGTTTGTAATTTTAATCTAATTTATGTAAATATGTTTTCTTTGTTACTGTTTTCACTCTTAGTTCGACAAGGTGTTTACCTAGATTGATTTTTATCTTTATTTTTTTGAATAATACTACGTTTATTTTCTTGTTTTACTTTCTAGTTTCTACACATACTTGCTGACGTGTCAAACAATGATTGATGCAATGCATTTAATAAATTATAAACATTTATTACATTAATTGTACAATTTATTATGTGACGCGTCAGTAAGTATATTTAGAGCGTAAAATGAGAGAATAAACTTAACATTATTCATTTTCTTGTTGGAATATCTATGCGAAGGTGCAATTGTGAAACAAAGAAAGTCAACGAAAAGAGGACCCGAGCAACCCACCCACCAACCACCGGAGGCTCGTAGGACCCGAGCCAGACCCCGATCTAGTCTGGTACAAAAGATAATTTTCAGACCTGGCTCTTCGGAGGGCTCTCTTGAGTCTTGACTAGAATGGGTGAGTGCACTTTTAGAAAAATCAATTTTGTAAAGAGTTCGAATTTATCAATTCCAAAAAAAGAAAGTTGTTTTTTGAAACACACAAAATGACAAAAATATGTTTTTTATTTTCTAAACACGAGTAAAAGAGACATCTAATAACTAAGATAAATAAATATGATAATGTCTAAGAAAGCTTGCCCTCAGTCCAACGCTTCAACATCGCCAGAGCAGCCTTGGGTTGATCCATCGGAACCATGTGTCCGGCGTCATAAACCTGTCCTCAACACCAACAAACATGATCAAGAGGTACATACATACATATATATATATATATATATATATATATATATATAGAGAGAGAGAGAGAGAGAGAGAGAGAGAGAGAGAGAGAGAGAGAGACCTTTAGGAGAGAGAGAGGTCCATAGCTTTTCAAAGATCCAGCTTCTGAACCATCTACTGAAAAAGAAGTAAAGTTTGAAGATTCAAACTCTTTCTGGCCCGACCATTTCATAGCTTGAATCCATCTCGAATTACCTACTCCCATCAATGTTACGAGAATCAACAATCAACTCCGACACAAATCGCGATATAAAGTTCGACACTTTTAATCGAAAAAATCAGGATAAAGATTAATAAAAACGCGATACCGAGCCAATTGCAGATAAGATCATATTCTCCGGCGTAGGCGAGCATTTGGATGCCGTCCTCGAGCAGAGCCGGAATACCAACTTCGAGATTTCTCATCCAGTCCATCATCATTGCATTATAAACAGTATTGCTGCAGGAAACGAACTCTAAGTCTCCAACTCCAAGAGCCTCTCTCACTGATCTCTCGTTCAAGAAATACTCCATGTTCGAAAAGTCGTAGCACATGCTTCCCTCGCAACTCTTTCGGACGTCGTAATACTGCATAAATACGTACAAATTTTTGTCACATGATTAGACATGTCATGCCCAATCCTAAGATTAATCAGACCGGGAAATCAGAGAGAGACAATTCAAATTCGGAGATCTTACGTTAATGTTACCCAAATAAGCCAAGAGGTTAGTAAAAATTGGGCTGCAAGCGTAGTAAGCTCTCATGCAAGAGTATGTGCCGTCAGTGCCTAGACAAAAATGGATGTTAGGCACAAACATGCAAATTACAATGTAATAAAAAAGAATAATCTTAAACATATATTACCACATCGCCTGATTTCCCTTTCACATAGAGGAACCATGCTGTCGAGACGATCATAAACATAGTCAGAAATCAAGCCCATGTTCCATGCATAATCTGCATAAGCTTTGTACTGGATAGAAGGTTCGGTAAGACCATTCCCCATGGCAAATCCCTGGTCGGAAAAAAAACCATTTACTGTCAGCAAAAAGATCAACCAGCCATGGCTGTTCTGCACATAACAAAGATCAAAACAACCATACTTTCAAGTTAATTTGAATTCCTTCTTTGTCTTTGTTTCCTTTGTGAACTCGAGCAGCTAAGGCCGGAATGTAGTGACCGGCGTACGATTCTCCGGTGATAAAAAAGTCGTTTTTCGCAAACTCAGGATGCTCGGAGAAGAAAGCCTGAACTCTCAAACAGACCCAGAAGTTAGAAAAGCGATGCGATAATCACAGATTGAAAATACAAGAAAGGACCTGTAGAAAGTCGTAAAGATCATCGCTAATATCGCCCTCATTTGTACGAATATCACGTCTGTCGTAAGTATAGCTAAAACCAGTTCCGATAGGTTGGTCGATATACAGAAGGTTGGAGGCCTGCAAAAGACCAAAAAATAAGACATTTTTAATTCTCCAAATAAGAAAACATTTGGTCATCTCCAATCAAAATATACCTTATCCCAACCATAATCGTTCCAGACGAGAGACAAGTCATCTGAAATACTGAAAGGACCATTTTCGTAGAACAAGGCCATTTCACTACTGCATCCTGGGCCGCCGGTCAGCCATATCACGACTGGGTCTGTCTTGTTGCCGCGGGATTCGAAGAAGAAATAGAACATCCTACAGATAAACTCTAATATCAATATCCAAAAACGAGAAAAAGTAAATTTTTTATGACCCAGCACGGCTGAGCCGGGAATGATGAGAAAGACCGTAGATCTAAGACACAAAACTGAGATTCTAGATCATTAAACTCATAAGAGACTCCTGAATTTCAGGAAATGAGAGGCAACCTAGCGGAATAAGAATTACGGATTCTGTAGTATCCTGCGTGATGACCAAGGTCTTCAACGGAAACCCCGGAATCAGCTATGTCAGGGAACCTGAACGGCCTTTCTACGATCTTCTTTTCGCCACCGGCGTTTACAGTGGAATGGGTGGTATTTCCGTCGACGATGTTGACCTCGGTTTTGGGAAACAAGTTGAGATCGGCGATCAGCTTCTCCGCCCGAAAGTTCGATAATCGAGACCACTTGTCCCGAATTTTATTGGAAGTTCCAGTAGACGAAGATATCGGAAAAATAATCAGTAATGTGACGAGGAAGGAGAGAAAACTCGAAGACTCCATGGTTTCCTCCCCGAAGCGTCACCGAAAGAAAAAGAAAATGATTGACTTGGGGAAGTAGAGAAGAACATAGAACTATTTGAGAGAGAGAGAGAGAGCGACTTTGGCGGGGATGTTAGTTGCAGGAGAGTGAACTCATACGAGGAAGACGGCGTTTGTTGGATTATCCAAGGTTTGAAATATTTATCAACTGTAACCACTTCTATACACCTGACAAATCAGAGCCGTCCATAAGCTTCCTTTTTATCCAAAAACTATTGTCCTCCGTTAAATAAGAAGACCTTGTGTTATTTATTCATTTGACTTATTTGGAAAATCGTATTTCAACGTCAGTATAGTTGGTTAGTCTAACAATATTATAATAAAAAATATTTACGTAATCCAAGTATTCCTTCCGTTTATTCTTTCAAAACTTATCACTCCTCGATTGAGGCGTACAATTCCCAATTACAGTGGCTAAATTCCTCAAAGCATTATAATATTGAATGCTTAGAGTTGATACTCACGCTACTTTGATTTTATCTCAATACCAACTGAAGATAAAATATTACGTGCTATAAATTTTCAATATAAGATAATGGTCGCATCATTTGTTATTGGACCCGAACAAACCCACATAATGATGGCCACTATAGGAGTAACGCACTGGATCCCATTGGATCGAGAGCTTCGTGCTTGACATTCGGCAACTCTCACGTGTTTTCAGTGAACATTTCTAGTCAGAGAAGGCATTATACTATTGTGGGATTTTCGGTACTTCTGGTATAATTTTATCTGTTTTATGTTGGATCTCGCACGACTTTGTTCTCGGACTGTACTCAAAACATGTTATACTGGATAGAGAGAGAAACTCGACTTATAAGTCTTTACCAAACTTTACTCATGAGCGATGTTAAATTTGACACCTCCACTGGTTTCGCAAGGCAGGTCACCACAATCATTCTTCATTCAGAGGGCCTGACGTCTCCGTTGGCTATAGTTTTGGTCTAGAGATGACTCTGATACGTCTCCGTTGGCTATAGTTTTGGTCTAGAGATGACTCTGATACTATTTGTGGAGTCATCGGTGTTCTTATTATAATATTTTCCGCTTTAAGCTGGAGCTCGCACGACTTTGTTCTTGAGCTATGCTCAAAACGTATAATATTGGGTAGAGATGAAAACACGACTTATAAGTCTTCATCAATCTCCACTCCCGAGCGATATGAGATTTGACACCTCCACTAGTTTTACTGGGTGGGTCGTCACAACTATCGTCGCATAACTCTTCTTGTAATAATAAAAACTTGAACATTTTCTCAGTGCACATAAAGTTTACGTTGGTTGGTTTTTTTTTTTTTTTGGTTAAAACAACTCGTTTTTGCGAGTATATACATTCTTATATGGAATAAAACTCTAAAAATATAGAATGAGGACCCATAATTATTTACTACAAGAATTAATTAAGAAATTGCTTAGTAGTTAGTGACATAGATAGAGTTAAAAGGCACGTCCTTTTATTATAGTCTTCGTCACGTTTATTTGGACCGTGACCGAAACATTTTTCTTTTACTTTTTTGTCCTCACATATTGTTTCCTCAGTCTCATCGAAATATCTTCATGTTAATTAAACTAATTAATTTTCCCATATTTATTATTAATTATTTTGTATTCCTAATTCTCGATTATTTACTAATCAAAGACAATTATTGATTAATATTTAATATTTATAAAATATATTTTTATATATATCTTATTATAATATATTGTAATTATTAATTTTATTATAAAATACAAATAAATATCTTCCGTCGGAAATGGGGTGGGCTCATTGTCGGATAATGGGGATTATGTGCCAGAACAAAGTCCACGTGGCCTATGATTAATGGATAAGAAAACTAGGATGCAGAAAAGGTAGTGTTAGGTTATCCAACTCACACTTACCCAACAAATCGTCAATATACCATCCTACGATTTCAAACCCCGAGTTTTTCAATTTCTCGATCGTCTTCGTCCCTGTTTTCTGATCGATCGGAACGAGATATTGCTGAAAACTGGGAGATGTGAACAGAAATGGGAGGGAGTTTGCAAAGAAAACAGCGAGAAAAGTGAAGAGAGAGAAAGAGAGAGAGAGAGAGTGAGCTGTTTGACTCTGTATTGGGCGTGGGTGATTCCACTTTTTGGACGGAATCTCCAATCTCTCAAGCTAAGTAAACAACAATATTGATGGGGCTTTCCCATTTTGATATTCGCTCCTAGTTTCAGAGCTATTTTGGAGCAATTGGAGGGGAAATCAGAGGAAGAAAGAGCGAGAGGAGGAATGGGGATTTGCTACGACGATGTCGTGGTCGTCACTCCGGGAGACAAGCCCGGAGATCCATATGTGATTACCGTGAATTGCCCGGATAAAACCGGACTGGGCTGCGACCTGTGCAGGATTATATTACTTTTTGGATTAAGCATTTCAAGAGGAGGTAAGGCTAATCGCTATCGAGCTCTTTCTCTTTTCCCTTTTTGGTTTTCTCAAAGATCACGAACAAAGAAATTGTGGGTTATCGCAATCCTTGATTTCTGGTTGAATCCTTGGTTGATATCTCTATGCTGTAATCGTTCCGTCCAGAGCTTATCTTTTACTAAATCAAATTATTGCTCTTGAATATGAATTTCTGCAGATGTTTCGACAGATGGAAAGTGGTGTTTCATAGTGTTCTGGGTAGTGGGAAAACCAGGAACCAGATGGGGATTGTTGAAGAACAGGCTGCTGGAAGTCTGCCCTTCACAATTTTCAACTTCAGGAATACATTATTATCAATTACAAAACCAGCATCCAAATCCGCCTGACATTTTCCTCCTGAAATTCTGGTGTTCTTCTCACAAGAAAGGCCTTTTACACGGTGAATCCTTTTCCCCTTGCAATTTCATCCTCTTCAGCTGGTTATAAGACTAATTTTGATGTGTTGAATTCAAATAAAACAGTCTTTAATTTTGAAATTTCTTCTCCATAGATGTAACTGATGTTCTTTGCGAACTAGAGCTGACAATAAAAAGAGTGAAGGTATCCACTGCTCCGGATGGAAGAGTTATGGATCTGTTCTTCATCTCAGATACGAGGTTGTTTTTTTTTTGGGTCATATCAGTTCAATATAAATATATAATCAAGTGTACAAGTCTTAAATACAGTCTAAAGTACTTTCGAATCAATTTTCACCGTTTTTTTCCGATAATGTTTTGGTTCAGAGAGCTTCTTCACACGCGAAAGAGGCAGGAAGAGACAATTCATCGATTAAGAGTCGTTCTTCGAGACACCCTTTTAAGTTGCGAAATTGAGTTGGTCGGCCGAGAAGTCATTGCTTGTTCTCATGGCCTTCTTCCGTCCTCCATTGACGGGGATATGTTCAGTTTGGAGCTGCCCTCTGGCTACCACCCTCCAGATCCTCTTTCTTCGGATTTAGTCGTCATTAAGGTGGACAACACGCTCAGTCCCTCTCACACGGTTATTCAACTCCACTGTCGAGACCACAAAGGTCTTATTTACGATATCATGCGGACTTTGAAGGATTACAATATCCAAGTACGTAAATTATGTTCGATTGATTATCGTTTTGTTAAAGAATATACAAATTATTAAATTATTTCTCAACCTACAGTCTTAAACTTTACCTCAAACTCGTTTACTCTAATGTCAGGTTTCGTACGGACGATTCTTCACAAATTCAGAAGGAAATTGCAATGTCGAGCTGTTCACGAGGCAGGCGGATGGGAAGAAGATACTCGACAACAACAAGCAAAACGCATTGTGTTCTCGGTTGAGAATGGAACTTCTTCGCCCTCTTAGGGTGAACATGGTGAGTCGAGGTCCCGACACCGAGCTTCTCGTAGCCAATCCGGTCGAGCTATCCGGCCGCGGTCGTCCTCTTGTTTTCCACGACATTACTCTCGCACTCAAACACCTCAACACTAGCATTTTCTCGGTGTGAATTCTCCCAGAATCTATTCATCAACACTCATTTGGTATCTTTTGACACTAAAAATGATTTTTTTTTTTTTTCGGCAGGTGGAAATCGGAAGACGCATGATCTGCGATAGGGAGTGGGAATTGTACCGCATTCTGCTCGACGAGGGTGATGCGTTATCCATGCCGAGGAAACTAATCCAAGAGGGTGTGAGAAATAGGTTAATGGGTTGGTGACTCTAATTTTCAATTTGGTGGTTCTGTTCTTCTACACTTGGAAACTCTACAACAGGTTGATGCTAACTATGTACAGTGTCTGTAAATGAAGAAATGCAGCATGGAAAGGAAAAAACAAAACAAGCTTTGTATATATTTTATTGGAAAATTTAAAATATACTTGCTATTTTGTTAGGTTGATATGGCCTATGACCCACTGGCCGGCCCGGCCAGTACAGGTCCGACCTCAAACCTTTTTTTATGGATGAACCTACCCGCATGAGTATTTTAAGATGGTACAAGAGCTCCACCCTCACAGCTCATTACGCAACCCAAACTTTACTTAGGTTTATCTTATATTTCTATCTTATAATTATATATTTGAGAAAAGTTCAATTTAGCCTCCAACGTATGGAGTCAGCGGTCATTTGGTCCCTAAGGTTTATTTTTGACCCAATCAGATCCTATTGTATATATCGTTTGCAATTCAAACCCTCTCGTTAAATTTTTCGTTAAATTTAACACATGTTCTGCATGTGCGCTGCTAAAACCTCAAAATACCGTCATTTTCTCCCGAAATTCCTAAAGTAAAAGTTAAATTTACCTTAAAAACATACACTAAATTCAAATTTAACTTTTTAGTGTATATTTTTAAGGTAAATTTAACTTTTACTTTAGGGATTTTGGGAGGAAAAGAGTGTATTTTGAGGTTTTAGCAGCGCACGTGCAGAGCACATGTCAAATTTAACGAAAAATTTAACGGGCGAGTTTGAATTACAAACAGTGTATACGATAGGATCTGATTAGGTAAAAAAATAAATATTAGAGATCAAATGACCACTGACCCATACGTGGGGGGCTAAATTGAATTTTTCCTATATATTTTGATATAATGTTCACGGGTCATTCAATAATTAATATAATTAAAATAATATATTATTTACGTTAATTTAATTAATGAGCTACAACACTCGTAAGATGAGATTATGACAGGATTAGGGCAAATCTTCTTGATTAAATCCTTCATAATAATGGGAAATCTCACAGATAACCCCTGGCCCTCATCGTCTAGGGTATAAATCTGATCCAACAGCCTTTGCTAGTTTCACTCAATTTTCGCACAAGCGTGGTAAGCAGTGTTTTCCTTTCAGTTCTCTGAAATTTCTTTGATTTTTTTTTCTTCTGTTTTCTGGTTTCTTCTCCAGTCTGCGGTTCTCTGTGCTTGTCTGTATTTTTTCCTCGTCAATTCCGGTTGGGTTTGCAAGTTTTATAGGTCCTTAGTTTGCAGGAACGACGTATTTTGATTGTGAGAGAGAGAGATGGCTACGAAGGAAGGGTATAGAATTTTTGTCGGAGGTTTGTCGTGGGATATCGATGAGCGTCAGCTCGAGAATGCATTCAGCCGTTATGGCAGAGTTCTGGAATCCCAGGTATCCAATTTTTTTTGTGTCTAGTTTCGTGCGTTGTTTGGTTTGTAACACCAGAATGGGAGTGGAGTTTCTCAACCTTATGTTAACTCTACGTCCTACCAAAAATATTAGCTCGTGTTGTGGTACTCTTGAAGTGTTTCTCATCCTCAGAAAAAAAAATGATACCCAGCTAGGTATGATGAATATTTCATCTACATGCCACTGCATCGTTATATACCACTAGCTCTATGGGTTGTGCTTAGGTTTCTAGGTTTATTTTATGGATGAAATGATAATTTACACATGTTTAAATAAGGAAATTCACTTACTAATGTTCATCTGCTTGGGATCCGCTTAATTCTTCCCTATTCTTCGTCCAAATCATAAACAATGTGATTTTACTTAATGTACTGTTATAAGATGATATTGACTGATGTCTTTTCAAGAAAGATATGGTATCTTGTTTTTGGTGATACTTGTTTCTGATAATGTCTGTCTACCTGTTTTGAATTGTACCAATTATTTATTCTCTTATGTGAAGCAATTTTTCTGGGTCATATTTAACTTTTTTTCTTGTGATAGTGTTGCATCTTGATAAAAAGATGCTTTAATTCCATTCCTTCAGTTGGCATGGTTGATGTTTCACCTTGATGGTGGTTTATGAAGAAAATTGATAAATTAAAAAACATTATATCAACTGTACACGCACCATTGTTATGAACAACGATTATCTGCACTCAATGCTGAAAGTCTGATCTGATCAATATCTGTTTGATATCAAAGGAGCTTTTCAATGCTGACTTGTGGTGTTTGTGTGGTATTTTGTTTCTATAATCATCTTCAGAATGCCTCTTGCCTGAGTTTTGAAATACATATGACTAAGACTACATTTTCTAGAAGTAAAAGATAATGAGGTTTAACCACGTCATCAAGAAACAGTTGACCCTGCTATTACTTGCATTTCACTATTACCTGGTTTTCACTATTACCTGCTTTTGGTTGACGAGATCCCCTTATCTGCTTATGAAATTGGCTTATGATGTCTGAAATTTTGATGCCAGCTGATTGTTGTTTGAATTAGATTTGTTCAAGCTGATCTTTGGTTGCATTCAAAAGTTAAGGTAATATAGCTTCATGCCAGGAGCTTTCACTGGATTACACATATCACCTTTCCTACAATATTGTCTATTACTACCTGGAATCATTTGACAACTGTTTGTGCTTGACCCATTATCGATGGCCACCTTAGCTTGTCTGCTTATGGGGACAGTTAGAATACCACAAAATGGAACTCGATGACACAAATATTTGTCTAGTGGAGGCTGTACATGTCATTTTTGTCAGCACATTACTGATAAACACCCTTACAGCATAATGTATTAATAAATTTCAGCGCAGTTGCACTTTCCTGATTTAGCGTCCAGTTTTGTTAACTCCCAAGAGATGTGAGTGTAGTTTGTGCATTCTGGTATTTGAAGGCCGTATGTGTCATTTCTGTCAGCACAGTACTGATAAAGCACCTTTACAGCATAATGAATTAATAAATTTCAGCAGTAGCACTCACCTGATTCAGCATCCAGTCTTGTTAACTCCTAAGATATGTGAGAGGAATTTGGGCATGCTGATATTTGAATTCCTTTGGATGTGGGCTGATGCCATCGGCAATTTGAGAATGTTACAATGATGCTGGTTTGCTATGACTTTGACGAACTACCAATGCACAATGGATGACATGAGATCAGAATTCCTCACATTGCTGCAACTTGATCCTTACCTTAATGGAAAATGAAAAATGTTGTTTTGCAAGGGAAGTTGCTTAACTCTTTCCTTTCTGTGTTCTGAATCTGTCTGAACGTTATCTGGGGTTTAGAATCATTCAGACTGAAGTTTATTGACAGGAGGATACTTACACTCTTGGCTACTCCATTTGTCATGACTGGATCTGGTCAAATTAACCATGTTTTCCTAGTTTGCTTCATTGGTGAATATGTGAGCATAATAACAGAATGTGTTACAAATATGAATTGAGTGCAAGTACTAACGATGTTTAATACCCCAATAATGGCCTGGTAGGGTATCGCGTGATTGGAGGATATATTGTTTATTACATGGTAATAAAAGTTTCATGCCAAAAAACTATTAGATAGACCTTAGGATAGCCTTGATAACATGGACATAAGTAACCAAGCGACACTGTTGAAAGAGTGTTCATTTTTGGTGGAGCTTTACCTCTTTGTTTGCTCCAGGAAGCTGAGATAATAAAGATGGATTCTCACAGAGAAGTAAATGGCAATACTTGATTACTGCATTTTCTTCCTTTCTGATAAGTGATTGTCCTTTCTTGAGGTTAAAAACCAGTTATGAATGATGAACTTGGTAATGTAACTAAGCATGATGACTTCCAAGGTGGCGTGTTAATTTGGTTTGAGATGTTTGAGATTAATTCAGTAGCCTTGCAAGATGTCTGAAATGCTGCAATTTCTGATCATACTACAATCAGTTACAGATCATAGTATTTTAGTTAAGAATAAGTGAACTACAGTCACATTATCATGATGATTTTTACCCATCCATAATGTGAGAGAAAGTAAGTTATCATCCTTTTTATTCATACTAAGGGCATTATTTTCTTATTTATCGCATGCCCTTATTTTTGCTATTTTCAGTTAAATAATCTTTTTATGATAACTGCTTGAGGAAAGCCATTTCAGACATGCTTGACTGGTTTGGAACTGACATTTTATGCTGTGTTCTCTCAGCGGCAGTACTACTGTTGTTATTTTCTTAATGAATACAGGAGATCTATTATCAGCATGGACTGTTACCTGATAGTTATCTTCCCGTTTCTCAGTTTATGGCTTAACCTATGTCATATAATAAATACAGTTTTATATAACACTATTTTATGCATATTAAGAGTTTGGTTCCCGAAGATTACCCCTGTTTGCCGCTGAATTCTGTGGTCATCATTTGGATATTCATTTCAACAAATTTCTGTCTTTTCGAAAGAACAGTGATAAAACAAAGTGTAGTGGATGATTTATTTACTTTCTCTTTATGATAATCATTCACTTTTTGTTTTTTGAAAAAATATCATTTACTTTTATTGTTAGAAGCAATTGAAACGTTACTGGGATTTTATAACATTAGTAATAGCAGCATCTATCATGTTATTTAGTTTTTTCTGGTGTTTCTGTAGATCATGCTGGAAAGAGACACTGGCCGCCCTCGAGGCTTTGGGTTTGTTACCTTTGCAGATCGTAGGGGAATGGATGATGCAATTAGAGAAATGCATGGAAGGGAGTTGGGTGAGAGAACTATATCAGTGAACAAAGCCGAGCCCAAAATGGGGGAAGATATGGAGCATGGCAATAGGGGAGTCTACCGATCTGGAGGCAGAGAAGCTACAGGGGAGGTGATAATAAGTATGGTGGGCAAGATGATTGCTTCAAGTGTGGGCGCCCTGGACACTGGGCAAGAGACTGTCCATCAGGTGGGGGCCGTGGTGGTTCATTTTCTTCACGGCCTCGCTTTGGTGGGGATGGCGATCGTGGCGATCGTTTTGGAGAACGTCCACGTTTTATAGAAGACCGCTACGAGGGAGGACGTATTGGGGTTAGAGAGAATTTTGAAAGCAGAGATAACAAATATGGCAGTCGTGATCGCTTTGTCAATGAGAGGTATGTGACTTTCACAACTGCAAAGTTTCTGTCCCTTAAAATTACTTTTAGCTCTTATATACTTCAGACCGTGTTATGTTTATATTGATTGGTTATCAAACATTATTTTCTAAATCTTCTTCTTATAACCTGTGTGGATGTAAATTTACTAAATCTTGATTTGGAGAAGAATGATCTAAATTCTTCTCTTTAAATCTTGAACATGTATATGGTGAATAATTTAGAACACCGGCATGTTAAATTGTGCAATTTTGCTGTTACTTCACACGAATCAGCTATCACCAATTCTTGCAGGTATCCATCTGGTGGAGATCGCTTTGCCGGCAGTAGGTATGGTGCTGGGGAACGCTTTCTTCAAAATGGTTATGGGAAAGATAGGGGCTACGAGAGGGAGGGTGGTCCTCGTGGTGGGAATGATAGGTATGGGAATGGGGGGCTGTATCGCGAAGAAGGAAAAAGTTTTAGACATCGACCAGGTCCTTACGATCGTCCTAGTCGCGGAGGGCGCCCTTCTTCCTTTGAAAGGTATTAGTTATTCCTGAAGTGTTTGAAGTTCTTACTAGTTGCGTACCTTTCTCTTTCAGAATTGGAGCTTTGTTATTTAGGATTATGCAGTAACTGACCTTCCTGCTTCATGTTGATCACTTTCTGCTATTAGAGTTAACTTTAACGGCATATGTCATCTTTCTCTCTCCCTCTCTTCCTCTTCCTCGCATTTTAGTCTCGTTCATTTTCTTTTAGAACGGATAGGAATTTAGGAGTAGCTACGAATACTTTTTTTTTTATTGTTTCCAAGTATGTGACAACTTGGATAGCAGTAAGTGGCTTCCATTGCGAAAATTAAGAAAAAAAAATGTTAGGTGTTTGTTACTGGCTAGTTAGGAAAGGGTAGAGATCACTTGGATTGCCTAGAATATCAATTTCTAAGTCTAGAAAGGGTGTCAGTCATTCAAGCTGGAGGAATTATGTAAGGCTCCAATTTTAAAATTTTCAATTTAATTTTCTCAATCTGAAATCTAAATTTGAAAATCTTACTAAATTTCTCAAATTGATTTAGGTTTAAACTCGAGCGGTAAAAATCTAATTTTAGAATATTGAAAATCTCTTTAAATAATAACTTAAACATTAAATGCGCAGAAGTTTTAAACAGAATTCGAAACAAATATTTGGTTAAAATTGAAAATATATGAGGAATTAAAACACTTCATAAAATTTTATTTAACGATAAAATTTAACACATTTTATTTAAAATTTCAATTTAAATAAAAACATGAAATATCTTCGAAACACGGAAAGATACTAATTTAAATCCTTTCTTTCAAAGTAAAATATTTTTTTTATTCTGTAGGCTCGTTTTCTTCTTAAAGTTTTTTATCACAGTCAATTCTTCCTCAGATAAAATTCACCTACATCACAAAATTACAACTGTGATAATAATAACTCAGTAAACAAAAATAGTGCAAGTGTCAAAATTTACATTACATTTATCAAATCTTGACTTACCAGTTACGTACTGGGTGAAATTTATTTTCCAATCCTCGTTCATACTTAGCCATCTCACTGTCGTTCAGGCGTTGTCATCTCAATTTCGTTCAGGTATAATCATCTTATTGTCGTTCAGGCGTAGCCATCTCATTTTAGTTCAGGCGTAGCCATCTCATTGTCGTTCAGGCGTAGTCATTTCATTTACGTTCAAGTTTAGTCATCTCATTGTTGTTCAGACCTTGCTATCACATATTTTTCTTCAATTCCATTATATTCATACACATACAAAATAACCTATCAATTTTATCTTTATACAATTATATGTCAATGTCTAAACATGCGTGCTCAAATATCATAAACATGTAATAAAATAATAATGAGAAAATAACATAAATTTGTGATGTATGGCAATAGCTAAAACATTGAAAACACAGTATTTTCACTTGGATTTCGAGAGAGTAGAGTTATAGGGATTTTTCCAGTATTCCAAATAGTTTCTTGTCTAAATAAAATATTGGTATTTAAATCCCACTCGATTTATATCCATTTCTGAGTGATTTATGTAGAAATTCCTTATTGATTTATTCAAGGATCGATTCGGGTCAGTGGGGTCAAAATTTGAGTCGGGTCAGTTCAGTTGGACCGAATTGCTGAAAAAAATAACGACGAAATCAGCGGGAACGATAATAAAAATACCACTACTGTAAAACGTGGAAAGTACTGATCAGAATAATTCTCAGGAAAAAATGTTATTGGCAATCTCCTTAGACAAAGTTACCTTTCCAAGTAAGTTCCCAGGAAAGGCTGAAGGGTCACAAACGGTTCACTTAAATTTCAGTCTCTTAAACAGAACTACAGTACAATTACACCACTAATGAAGCAGTATGAGAAACGATAGCAGATACAATCCGAAAAAAATACCTGGAATATTTTTCAGCGTCGTAAGATTATAACTGTCAAGAGGTAAGAGAAATAATGGCTAAATTGAACACCGAGTATTTTACGTGGAAACCCAAATCGGAAAATAATCACAGGGGTCGAGTCCAGAGAGATCTCACTATGAAAAATAGTATTTACAATATTTTTCTAGATATCGAATATTCTAAAAAATATTACTAAGAGAAATCATCACTCTTAGAACTCTCAATGTGTACAAAAGCATCACACTTATTTTTCTCTCCAAAAATAATCTTCACTATATTTCTCTTCCTCTTCACTCAGAAGTGATTTTCTCCGTCTCTCTTGGATAAAAGGTTTCACTTCTCTTCGGATGCTCTTCGAAGTTCCTTCAGGCCTCTATTTATAGAGTCTCTGAAGGAACACGTTCCTTAAAATAAGGAATGTAAACTGCTGCAATTGAAGGGGTCGAAACCTTTTTTTTTTTTTTTTCATTTTCAACATTTCATTAAATGAGATGTTTGTTGTAGGCGCCAAAAGAAGGAGGTCTTCTTCTCCTTCTCCAATTGTTCAATAAAAAATTAAATGAGGAGGTCCCTTCATCATAAAGGAGGGACCTCACAAATCTCCCCGCCCCGACTTGTGATGAGGTCTCTACAATTCTGCTGAGCATATACAGAATTCGTGATTATTCTTTTGTAAATCTTTTGTCATCATGTTTGAACCATTATCATTCGTGTGAATCTTCTCAAGATGCACTTGCTTGTTGTTCAACACATCTTGTATCAAATGATACTTGATATCCATATGCTTTGACTTTGAATGAAAGCTCGGGTTCTTGCTTAAATGAATAGCGTTGGATCGTGATTGTCTAAGAGGGGGGGTGAATTAGAAATTTCTTAACCTAATCGTTTTTAACAATGCAAATTAGTTTTTTATAT
This sequence comes from Begonia masoniana, assembly GCA_022432975.1. Lineage (NCBI taxonomy): Eukaryota > Viridiplantae > Streptophyta > Magnoliopsida > Cucurbitales > Begoniaceae > Begonia > Begonia masoniana. Next base: position 48,277,116 of record CM039509.1, on the reverse strand, counting down.
TATCTTTTCTCTTTGTATGCAATTACTAACAAACACATAAAAGTAAGAGTACGAGAAAGGGATTGACACCGATATTTTTACGTGGTTCGGCCAACCTTGCCTACGTCCACGCTTCAAGGTTTCCCTCCTTGAAGATCCTTTCCTTCTCCTCAACGAGATTTCTTGATTTAACTTCACGGGCGTCGATCTACTGCCTTACAACTTTGGATTGAACTTCACGGACGTCAATCCACTGCCTTAAAGTTTTAGAATATTGAGAAATATAGAGCACAGAGCTACACTCTCTTAAAAAATAAAATCTCAAGTTTAGGTGTAGAGAGGTGTAGAGAGTCAAGGAGTATTACAAATTTAAGCTCGTGAGAGATTAGAGAAAATTGTTCAAGTTGGCAAAAGTTGTTCTTCCAAGCTTCAATTGTCTATTAATACTCGTGTCCGTAATCTGTTTCACATTCGGACGACTCCTTGTTTCCGTACCAGAAAATCTGACCGTTGAAGAATCCGTACGTAGAAAACTAGCCGTTGTGGTCTGCAGTCGATAATACTCGCGGCGGAAGACTTCTCTAAAATCTGGTCGACTTGGTTTTGGTCGTTATTGAATTTGGTAGACTTCAGAATCTGATTAATATAATTTCCACAGACGACTTCTGGCTTTAGTGTGTCGGTCGATATTCAATTGGTTCCTCTATCGGTTGACTTTGTTTTGTTCCCGATTGATATATCTGCCGGATGACTTACACAGCAGCATTGTTTTGTTCGGTTGATATATCTGCCGGATGACTTACAAATCTGCTTTGATATTGGTTGATGTTCCTTTCGGCAGACGACTTCTACGTTTGGATAGCATTAAGCATGCACCAGACTCAACTAACAACACTTAATCGAAAGCGTTAGAAAAACATAATACCCTTTGTAAAAAGCGCATTCCCAAATAACTGCAACAATTAATAATATCACTCATTTCGTATAATCATCAATATATATATGTCATGTTAATCACAATCATCAAAAATATAGTTAGACTTAAATATATTGTAAGTTAACAAATAGCACTTTGACTGTTGCAATACAAGATATATTTATCTTGTTTATGACCCAATTCTTTCAGAAATTTTTGCATCCACAAAATTTCTTTACAAGCTTCTATATCCGCCATCAACTCAGTTTTTTCGTAGACAATGCAACTGAACTTTGTCTTTTAGATTGCCATGACAACTTTCCTGGTAATTATTCTGATCAGTACTTTTCACATTTTACAGCAGTGGTATTTTTATCATCGTTCCTGTCGATTTCGTCGTTATTTTTCTCAACAATTGGTATCAGAGCGAGATTATTATGGCGGGAAAGATTGAAATTGAAAAATTCAACGGAAATAATTTCTCTTTGTAGAAATTAAAAATAAAGGTGCTATTGCGGAGAGATGGTTGTGCTATGGCCATCGGGGACAGGCCTACGAACGTTGAAGACGAGAAATAGAACAAAGCTGATGAGGATGCAATGGTCATTTTGCATCTTACTCTAACAGATGGAATTTTGTCATGCATCTCAGAAATGATTACTGCCAAAGTTTCATTGTTTTTTCCCAACACGAATTTGGTTCGATTGGGTCGGTTCGGTTTGCTAGACCAGTTCGATTGGACTGTCCTTTAATGAACCGGGTCTAGGTTAGAAAGAAACTCGAATCCCTTCCTCCTCCTCCTTCTTTGTCTCACGCCTGAATACACAAAGTGTGTTGCCCGATGAAGGTTCGGCAGTGACAACTTCGACCGAGGGAAACTTCGTTAGAGCTCGGTCGCTCGAGTGGAGAACTGTTTTCCTCAGAGTTGCTGCGCGCTAGAGGTTGAGCGGTAGTTGGAGCTAGAGGTAAGAGGCTCTGAACTCGAGAGGGAGGGAGAGAGCTGTTGGTGTGATTTCTTGCTCACTGCACCTCTTCTATTTATAGGAGAGGTTCGCACCCTGTTCCTTCGAGAAATTCGAGTTCAGCTCGGATTATTCGAACTGAACAGAGCGTCTGCTCTCAACCTTGGATTTCCATAGGTGAATCTCCCAAATACGAGTTGAACGAATTTGTAACTAGTAAATTCGATCCCCAATCGAATTTCCAGAGATGTTCTCTGATAGTTTAGTGGTTAGGGAAGGGTCATCTGAATTTAGACGATTTTTAAACTAAGTTCATCTGATTTTTCTGAGCTAATATCCGATCCAAAATCAGATTTTTTAGTGCTGAATGTGTTTACCTACTTTTACTTTGATTTTGTTATGATTTAAATCAGAAAAGAAATCCAAGAATAAGTTTTTGACTTGGGTATAATTTGAGAAATTTCAAATTTGAATCTGAATTTGAACCCTAAATTAAATGATGCAAAAATCATTAGAAAATCAAAAGAAAGTGTATTACACCTCTGTCTCTACTTGACAAACATTTTCTTAGATTCTTGCTTTCAGTACCCATCTGTATCATGTGCTATCTTTCTCAATGACTTGGGTTTTTTGGGGTTGACTCCACAGACCCACCCCTTTTTTTTTTGGCTAATTTTTCAAATCTTAGCATAAAGCTTTGGATATAAATCAAATGGGTGTGCTTCCTTTTTCCAATTTGTTATACTTAGGTGGGGTTACCCACTCCCACTCAAAAGCCTCTCCAAATCAATGCGATCATCAGCAGAAGCTTCTTCCTCGCTTTTTCTAATTTTCAGACCTTCAAGCTTCGTAAGTTTACATCTGTCTACATGTAATATCATATAATATATAGTTTTCATCGGCATTTGTTCATTCAAGGTAGAAATTTAAAGCATTTGATTCTTCTGGTGTCACTATCATCAGCAGAGTTCTTCTAGATAGATCAAGATAGACAATAAGAGAAGATATTTCCCCATGAATGCTGAATTTTCAATGCCTATTACTTTCGATTTTTCTTTGTTTCGTGATCAAATTCTCCATTGGAGAAATACCCAATTGAAATTTCAATAACTATAGGTCAATTGATCATTATCGCTGGTCAATGGATGTCCAAATCCACCAATTCACTAAAGTTATTATGAGATGTAAATCCACATCAATTTTGGGGTAATTACCAAATTTGCCCTCGAATGTGATTGACAAACTGAAATTTAAAATATTTTAGTTATTAAGGTCGTCCTTAAAGTACGGGTATGTTAACAAATTTACCCTTGGCGGGTGCCTGGTTTTAGTTTTGTACATGGACAAAAAAATGTTATGAAAAACATACCAAATGATATCGGATTACCTTTTCGAACAATCAAAATATCATGAGAACACATTCGGCAAAGTTTTGTGATTTTTTAACATTTGTACGATAGACATGTTATTCAAAATTTTTTGTGATTTTATGCATGTCATTCAAAAATTTTGAAACTTTTACGATAGACTCTCATTATATTTCCAATTAGAGTCGCATAATCGGTTTGCCAAAAAAACTAACCAAATTTGAGTTACGAGGCAAAATGACAAGTTGACTACATGTACATTTTGTAAAAAATCTCAAAAAAAAAAAAAGTTTTGTTTCACAATATTAGGAGTTAAATGTCATTTCCAAAAATAGTAAAAAAAAAATTGATTAAAACAATTGTCGGAGGCGGCTTGTATGCCTTTTGAAAGCTAAGAACGCTTCTAAGCTCTAATTTCCGCTTTCTTCAATTGAATTAATAAATTATTTTTTACATGCATGAATATATTTGGATTGGAAATAACATTAAATCCTAATAGTGTGAGTAAACTCAACAAAAACTTTTTTTTTTGTCAGAAGTGTACATGTCTTGGAGAATATTGTGAAAGTTTTAAAATTTTAAGATGACATATATTTTTAGTGAATTATTTTGTAAAAAAAATATAATAAATCGTATAAATGTTAAAAAATCATGATACTTTGCGACATATGTTCTCATGATATGTCAGTTGTGTTGTAAAAATTACAGGATAATCCAATATTTTTTTGATATATTTTTCATAATGTTGTTTTTGATCATGTACAAAACTGAGATCAGATGACCATCATGAATAAATTTGTTAACAAAATCACACTTTAAGAGCGATTTCATCAATGAAAATATTTTAACATCCAGTTTGTTAATCACCACGTACGAATTACCCAGCAAATAACCTTCCAATTTACTGTTTAAAGTGGCGGTGAGTAGATGATATTTATATATAGTAAAGTTTTGTATATGTAAATGGTTTTAAGTGTTGACTCACATTACACGTGCTGTAAGTCTTTGAGTCGAAATTTGTACAGTAAAACCCGTTCTACTTTTCGGCTCACTAGTTTTAATAATTGTCACAAAAAACGTGACGACGAGTTGGACATATCTACTTCGATTAATGGACCACACGTGCGCGTGGGGAAACTTGTTGGTAAAATACGGAAGAATACTTGCCAAACTAAAGTGGAAGATGACGACATTTTTTTCAAAGTCGGAAGTCAACAATATTTGGATCAATTTGGAAGACTGCGTTTTGATTCAACCCCTTCTGATCTATTATCAATAATGTTACGTTTACGGCATGATCTTATTTTTTGATGCGATAAGTATTGATCGGTATAATTAATAATTAATAATTTATTAACTTAATTGTACCAATTAATATTTGACAGATAACTAAAATATAACTGATGATTATTTACTGTACGATGAACACGTCTCAAGTTTTATAATTATCTGATCAATTCTATCGATTTGATTTTACTTTGAATATTAGCTGATGTTTTCATAATAATTATACCAATGAAAATCATAGTGGAAATAGCGTTACTCCTACAACTCTCTCTCCAATCTTATTCTACAGTTGAATTGTGTGAACACATAAAAAGAAGAATGGCACAATCTTCGTCCATCTGTCCCCACTTTCAAATTGCAAGTCAACCAGGGGACTTTGAGGGTATATTTGTAATTTCATCACAAGTTTTACTCTATAAGATCTCCTTGGTCTTGCACTTTTCTTATAAACTCCGTAGTCCATGCATCGAGTGTGACAAAACTACCCAATTTTTTCTTATTGCTAGATTATTACCGGGATGGGAGTTGCAGGACCGGCGAGCGGGGGCAGCCTCTCCGGTTTCTCCGACGTTAGAACTCTCACAGTCAGAACCATCACCAGCAGATGGTTTGTAATTTTTGCTTCTCTTCTGATCATGTCTGCAGCCGGAGCCACGTACATGTTCGCACTCTACTCCGGCGATATAAAATCTGTTCTTGGTTACGATCAAACCACCCTAAATCTTCTCAGTTTCTTCAAAGACTTGGGTGCCAACGTCGGAGTTCTCTCCGGCCTGATAAATGAGGTCACTCCACCGTGGGTGGTCCTGTCCATCGGAGCCGGACTCAACTTTTTCGGTTATTTCATGATTTGGCTAGCCGTAACGAAGAGAATCAAGACGCCGGCGGTATGGCATATGTGTTTGTACATCTGCATCGGAGCAAATTCTCAGTCTTTCGCAAACACTGGTTCGCTCGTCACCTGCGTGAAGAATTTCCCGGAGAGTCGAGGAGTGGTGCTTGGACTTTTGAAAGGGTACGTAGGATTAAGCGGCGCTATTATTACACAGCTTTACCATGGTTTCTATGGAGACGATTCGAAAGCTTTGATTTTGCTCATCGGGTGGCTTCCGGCAGCTATTTCCGTCGCTTTTCTTCGAACTATTCGGATCATGAAAGTTGTCCGGCAGGCGAATGAGCTCAAAGTTTTCTATAATATGCTTTACATTTCGTTGGGCCTCGCTGGGTTTCTCATGGCGATGATTATCTTCCAGAAGCAAGCGCATTTTTTTTTTTTATT